>ML778769.1:628175-680717 GCA_009831015.1 Picea engelmannii | reverse complement strand
TCCTTTAAAGTTCCTATGAATACATCAATCAAGTGCTCATCTGGAATATTGGTTACCTTTATATTCAATCTTTAGAAGTTCTCAATGTGCTCGGTAACTGAACCCTTTTGTTTGAGATTTATCAATTGGCTAAAGAAGGTATTGCTCCTTGTATCCTCATAGTGTGCTATCATTTCTTCCATGAAAATTGTCCAAGTGACGAGTGATTTACGAGAACAAAGCCATCGATACCATACAAATTGATTAGGTTTTAAATATAAAGAAGCAATTCGTACCTTTTGTGTATGTGGCACATTATGGATATCAAAGAATTGTTCCATCTAAAGTATCTGTGTGATTGGGAACTTGCCATCAAACTTCCTCATATCAATCTTAGGAATGTGGTTGGTCTTCAAACCAAAGTTGGAGTTTCTCCATTCTTGATTCACCTTCCTTGTGTACTCATTATGAATTTCATGGGATGCATTTTCACTTTCAGGTGTCTTCTCTGTTATGAAAATTTTCAATACTTCCATGATCTCCCCTTTCAAACCCTCCATCATCTCTTGTAGTTCATCTTTTGTAACTATATTCTTTTGTAAATCATTTATGTCCCTACACATTTATTCACCTTCATCAAGAGTCCAAGTAGGATTTTCTGGATGTTTAGTTGGCGTAGAAGTTCCCTTTTTGGGTGGCATGTTGGTCAAGTATCACTTTTGAACCTTGATTTTGAGGTGGTTCTGCTAGACAATATTTATTCTGTTGTATCTCCCAAGTTTCAACCCTTATGGGTATGAAACTTTCTTTTGTGTATTTCTCTGATATTTCTTCTCTGCAATTCCATAGGTCTGATCAAAATTGTATGTGCCAAGTGGAATTTACGGTAACTTCCCCATAACTTGTCGATTTTTGGCCTTTCCAGGATATATCACTTGTATAGCGTGCCCCGCACAAAATAATTGATATAAAATTATGAAACTCGCACCCAAAATACTACAGATTGTCCACAATCCAATGCAACCATTCCTACTCAATTTGGATACTCTAGGAAGAAGTTGTGATTGTTTTACCTAGAACATCTTCTTGAGACTAGTCAAATACGCTATATTACACAAGGTGTATCTACAAATTTAAGATGACCCAAAAGCTAAAAATTTTACCACGGATACCTTAATAATTTTTGTAAATAGCCTCTAGAGTGGAGGGTCTGAAACATTACAGAAAATGTTTTATAGCAAAAATTACACAATGACTCAGTTCAGGATGATTCCAGAACCCTATCTTGTATAGGATTTATCTCCGAAATTATAAGGCCTCAGGAGTTGAATTTTGTGCCCAACGTACCTTGATCTGTCTACTAAATATCATCCAAGCCGTTCCTTTTTAAACGTTGTAGAAAAAAAGTTATATCAAAAATTCCAATGTGTCTCAGATGTAGCAACGAAACCCCAAGACCTTGAGCTCTGATACCACATGTTAAGAACCAAATATCAATATAGCATAGAAAAACCTCAGAAAAAGTACTCAATGCCTTGAAAAAGAGATAATTTCAGATAATAAGCCTCTTCGAGAGGGAAACCTCCTTTTACCCCACTTAAATGTTCAAGTACAAGATTATTCAATATCAAAATGTCTCCTTGGTATATATAGGAGACTAGGAGGTATAGTTAAAACTAATGGCCTAAAGCAGACATAAATAAAATAACATTACTAATATAATATGCCCCAATTAAGGGGTAATGAGTCAATATTAGGGCTTAACATGAGGTGATTTTCATATCTTGCAAATCGTCTACATTTATGTATCTTTTAATGTATCTACCCAAACACTTGGCAAGGGTTATGAATAGAAAGAGGGACACGGGGTCCCCCTGTCTCATTCGCCTTGAAGTCTTAAAGGTTTCCAAGGGGGATCCATTGATAAGAATCACAAAAAAGAAAAAAAATATCAAAGACATGATCCAATAAATCCACTCCTTATCGAACCCAAAATATTCTAGAATTTCCTGTAGGAAGTCCCAATTTATCCTATCGTAAACTTTTGAGAATTATAGCTTTATTAGCATACCCAACTTCCCCTTTGTTTTCAAGGAGTGGATGCTTTCGTGGTCCACTATTATACCATACAGAATGTATCTACCTTCCACAAACCCTCCCTATTTTGGGGAGATAATTTATTGTAGGATGAGTTTTAGCCTGTTAGCAATTACCTTTGTCATGATCTTGTAGATTACATTGCATAGGGAGATTAGGTGCAACTTCACTATCATTCTAGCTCCATTTTATTTTGGGATGAGGGTCAAGAATGTGGCATTGAACACTTGAATAAATGACCATGATTTCCTTGATTCCTCTACCACCTCGCAAACATATCTACCTATAATTCTCCAACAGGTTTTAAAAAAAATCGTCGTAAACCCATCTGGTCCTGGAGCTTTACCCAATGACATCTTTCTAACCACATCCTCCACCTCTTCCATAGATATCTGGAAAATGAGACTCTTGTTTTGATATGCCGATATCAAAGTTGGAATCACCTCTATTATCTGGTGGATTTCTTCCTTCCTATCCACTATCGACTTAGTCAGAAGGGTCCTATAGTAGTTCATAAGCTCTGTTTCAATCTCATAGTGATTCTCTACCACTCTGCCATGATTTTTATACAGAGTTTCTATCATTTTTTGTCTTTTGCACCATATAAGAGATTTATGGAAGAATTTGGTATTTTTGTCTCCTTCCTGATCCATTGGACCCTATATTTTTTTCAGATAAGGATCTCTTCCTAGATGTCTCTCTATGATATTTCCTATTGGAGATGGAATTCCTAAAGTCGTAGAAGTGAGGAAATCCCATGATGGATGATTTTTTGTTCCAACTCCTCCATTCTCCCTTCTAATTTCCTCCTTTCCTCTTGGATATTTTCGAAAACCTCCATGTTCCATTTTTTTAATGTAGGCTTTGTGTATTTTATCCTCTAATGGATTTGGTACATTTTGGCCCCATAGAGGTTGGGTTTAATTTTCAACCATGTTGAAATCATAGGGAGAAATTCTTGTCTTCTTGTCCAAAATTTCTCAAATCTAAATGGTTTTGGGTGCTGGGCGTATCCCAACTGACTAGGATCAACCAGTGGTATGAGCCCAGGAAAGGTAAGATCCATGTTACCAATCCTTGAGAATGTTATAAGAACTTCTTAGAAACTAGGAACCAATATAGCTTCCATTCCACCTGCTTTGGCCCCCTTCTTTGGTTAGTCCATGTGAACATGCCCCCCTAAGTCGAGAGATCCACCAGGTTTAATTCCTCTAGAGATTCCTTGAATCGTTTATTTTCCATGTATAGATTTTTGACCCCTCCTTTCTTTTCCTTGAGGGTTTTTATAAGGTTAAAGTCTCCCCCAATTATCTAATGTAGATCTTCCAAGACTTTCCCTAGTTGTATTAGGGTTCTTAGAAATCCTCTTTTTGTGTCCTGATTTGGGGGTCCATACGCATTGGATATGAAGCCTCATTCTTCCATTCTAATGTCCTTATAATGGATCATCAAGATTATTGGACATTGATCCACCCCTTCCACTTTGAAGGTCTCTGGGTTCCAGATGGTTATAAAGCCCCCTGCCACTCCTTCTTCTTCTATACAAAACATTTCACTCTTCTTCCATATTTTTTTGGATATCTTACCCATTGTTTCTCCATCACACTTAGTCTTTTGTAATAGCATACAATATGGTTTTTCATGTGTTAGCTTCCTTTTCAGTGTTCTTTTATTTGAGGGTTCCTTTAGTCCTCTTATATTCCATGATATTACTTAATTCCTAACATTTCGGTCGAGAATAGAAGTACTTCTCTAGAATCCTCACTACTTTCCCTGGATCTATCAGTAGGGATCTTGTTTCCTCCAGTACTTTCTTGTGGGGTTTTTGACCTCTCTTCTTTTCTTCCCCTGTTGGTTTTTTTAGGTTCTTCTCTTAATTCCCAAGATTCTTATTGAGGTTGTGGGTATCTCTTGGCCCCCCTTCTTACCCTCTCTTTTATTTAGTTCTTGGTATAGTTTTCTAATTTGGATCCCCTGCATCTTATTTATCTCCTACTCTTCATGGGCTTGGATGAGGGATTTGAGATCTACTTCTCATTCCTCCAACTCCATGTTCTATGCTTCCTCCTCCTCCTCCATTTCTTCCTAATATCCCTCTATGTCTGAGGTTTCCTTAATTATAGTTTCCTCCTCCTTTTTATGATTTTTGGAGGTTCCACTTTGTGGTGTTTCTAAATCTCCTATATTTTCCTATCTCCAGGGGTCGGATCTGCTGCCATGATGGTCGGGCTCTGTTCCTATTTCTCCCCTTTTGTATATGGTTGTTCTTTGTTTTCTAGTGCCTGGAAGTTGTTCAAACTTTTCTTAGATGTCTTTCCTGTGTTCTGAGATCCCTTTTTTGTTTCCTTCCTCTTATTGGGGAACTTGGTAAATCCTTTGCCATCCTTTTCCTCTCTTACCTTGTTTTGTTCTGAGCTTTAGTTTTGGGGAAGTTCCCTATACAAATCCCTATGCTCATGGCATTTTCTACACTGAAATGGGATATGCTTGTAGTCTATAGGTTGGATCCAGTCTTGGTCTTGAAATGATATCACTATGGATTCTGGCAAAGCTCTGGCTACATTCATGTACACGTAGATCTGTGCATATGAAGTGTATTTTCCTATCCTTGGTATCTCTGATGTTTTCACATATGACCCCAATGTATCCCTTATTACTGTTAGAGTTTCATGGTGCCAAAATTCTCATGGAAAAGACTATAATCTGATCAAGATTGGGTCGATGTGAAGTCCTCCTTCTCGGGGGAGAACCTCTTTGTCCAATATCTCATATGTAAACTAGATGAATTAAATAAATAGGTCCCTTCATCAAATATTCTACTTCTAATTGTTGAGCAAGATAAAATTACCGTAAAGAAGCCTTTTGATCCCAATTTGACGTCCATGCTTCCTTTGAATTTCCATCGGGTTTGAACCCAGAGCATGAATGCTTTCTCCGATGACCAGAGTCCCATGAACTTTCTGATAAGTGCATGGTCCTTCATATGCTAGATGTACTCTCCGATAAGCAGGGATGTAGCCTTGTACCTCGGGCTCTCCTTCATTTTCGACATACATTTGTTTTTCATTTTGTTGTCATGTTCTTGGGTTTGGCCCGCTTTTTGAGCCAGCACCTTGTCCTTTCCTTTGTCTTTGAAAGTCAGGCTAGGTCCCCCTGACACTGCTTCCTCAAATGACTTCTTATTGTTCCCTTCTTTTGTTTCCTGGGTTAATGTGTCCATGTCTTGAGGTTTTGTCGTCTCATTTTTGTTTCCCTCCATTGTTGCACTAGTTATGCTCCTCCTCAATCCCTTCCTATCTTTGCGCCCACGTTCTCCACGTTGTCATCTACTTTTTTCATCAATCCAAACCCTAACCAACTTTTCCTAACATTGTCTCCTCCTTCCAACTTCAAATCCCTTTAAACTTTAAAATATTATTATAATATTTTTTAATAAAAAAATATAATAAATTAATAATTAAATAATATATTTTTGAAAAGTTAAAGAGAATGAAAATATTCCCACCGTGAAGATACATCTAAATGCTGGAAGAGACCCACCTAGTATGGGGAGAGTGGAGGATAAGAGTACCCATCGAGTAACTCTTTTGTGGTTAATGATTTATTTATTTGACTTAATTGAAATGTGCAAATATGATTAGGTCAATGACAAGTTGTGTAACTTGCAATAACTAATCTTTTTCCTTTCTTAATTGCAATTTTCAAATATGTTTGGGTCAATGACACTGTCTTTTGAAAACGTTGCTTCAAAATTGGTTTTCGTGATTTGCGTTCCTTCGTTCATCAGGTAATAAATATGTGAATGCAAGATTAAATATTGAATTCCCCAATGATTTGTAATCCTCACTTCATGGCCCCAAGAAATTACCATAGAACATTCGCGACGAAGAAATTTCAGGGGAATATGATTGTGATACCTACAGAAATATACGGTCGGGAGACGAAAAGTCACAAAGGCCTGGAAATATAGGCACATCTGTAGCGCTAAAATCAACCGGCTAACTCCACTGTTTCTGCAAAAACCAAAAAGCAATAGATGCTCATGACTATTCTAAGAGATAAACCCTCGGTTACAAGTAAGAAACCTCTTTCACACACCTTTCTCAATGGCGGAATGACTAACTCAGGATCCATTGCACCTTCTAAAAAACAACTTGCCGCATTCGAATGAGATCTCACACGGATGAATTTAATCCCCAAGTGTGCAACGAGGGGAACAAAAATGCATGCAAAGCTAAGGGGGATGAGCATTAGGAGATTAATTGGATTCCCCTTTCCCGATTCACTAAAATTACTCCTTTAGACATCCTAACTCCTTATTTGGTCAGCAAGAGAGTTCAAGTTTCTTTTTATGTGATGGATTTGAAAACCATGGAAGCTCGCACTCATAATGAGAATGTTAGATATTATATCATTAAAAAAGTTGCTTTCAGATTAAATTCTTTTGATAATGGTTCCAAAGACAGTTTAATTTTGGTGATATTTGAATCCTTTGTGATGCAAAGTTGCTTTCAGATTAAATTCTTTTGATAATGGTTCCAAAGACAGTTTAATTTTGGTGATATTTGAATCCTTTGTGATGTTGCATCACAAATCCCTTGAGAAAAATATAAGTTTCATCCAGAAAGAGTATGTGATTATGACTATGCGGTTTCGTAGGCATTAAGTGATAACAAAGTTTTGAAATAATTATAATTAGCATAGTTGTTAACTTGCGGTTGAGAACGTTGAAAGGTATCGGTTGAGAACGCCCAAAGATATCCATGCTCGAAAATGAAAAGTGGTTGACAACGTCGAAAGATATCCATGCTCGAAAATGAAATGTTCAGTGGATCGGTCAGCCATCGAATATAAAACTCGCTGAGACAGTTGAGGAGGAAGTTGAAGTAGTGCCCGTTAATAATCCAAATGTGGCAATTATATGGTGCTACAATAATTTCTCAATATGATTAGGTAAATGTTAAAAAGTAAACAGGTTAACCGATGCATTCAAAAATACAAGGAAGTTATGAAAAGTAAATCACATTCACTAATTTGGGAGGATGACTAAAAATATGCCAACATCTTTAACTATTAACCATCAGATTAGAATTTTAGATTAAAAAATCATTAATAGTACCCATTACCAATAGATATACACCTTTTGTTGTAATTATATTTATTTATTCATTACATTTTAGTTAATTTTAGTTAGAAAATTAATTAGTATAGTCAAAGAAGAAGATATGTAATATAATAAAGTTTATTAATTAATCAATGTGATCAAATTTAATGTGGTCAAGAAGAAGATATATAATATAAAATATAATTGTAAAGTATAAATTAATAATCTTTGAAATAATTATAATTTTATGTATTTATTCATCACATTTTAGTCAATACATTAATTAATGTGGTTAAAGAGAAAAATATAGAATATAATAGAGTTCATCAATTAATTAATATAGTCAAATTTAATGTGGTCAATACAATATATAAAAATGATATAAAAATGTGATATAGAATAAAAATATTTTTATTATAAAATGATATAATAAATCAAAATTTTAATAAACAAAAGTTATAAAAAATATTTAAATAAATAACAATTTTAATAGTAAAATTAATATGATATTTAATTAATAATTTTTTAATTTAAAATTTTTAAAATATACAATTTTCAGTAAAACCATAACAAAAGATGTACCTTGAATTTAGCTAAACAAGATTTAGCTTTAAAAAATTAATTTAAGTTTTTAAAAGAAATAAATACTTGAGAAAAAAAATATTTACTTATATTTAGTAAATATAATTTCGTACAATTTAATATTAGGGAACATTATTAAAGTTTGTAATTTAATATTATTTTAAATGTTTTAGATTTTTTTAAATACAATAAAAAATAGTTTACAAAATTTTATGATTTTCTTTAAAAGAAAAGATTTGTTGATGTCAATTTTCTTATGATTATTAAAATATAATTTCATAAATTATTAATAAATAACTAAGACAATAAGTGTATATATAGATATATATTGCTTCTATAATTTATTATTGGAATAAATTTCTATAGCATATTTTTTTATTGAAATTTATAGCATCACTTTACAATGTATTTTTAGTGTTATTGGTGCAATGTCAAAACTTTCTCTATATTATATGGAATATATTTATCAAAATATTTTTCTATATTCTATGAAATATTAAAATTATTATTCACTTTCTTAATATTAAATTTTATTTTATTGAAGACAATTATTATTATTATTTCAAAATGTAGTGTCTTATAAATGTGTCTCTCTTCAATTATTACTATCCATATGTTGCAATGTCTCTTATTATGGAAATGTCTATACCAAACAACATCTTTATTTATTACTCTTTAAATGTAGATATGTGTCATTTCATTCAAGTTAACCATCTTATAACTTTTTAATATCACAATATGATATATTATTAAAGTTAACCTCTTAATTTATGAATCTCAAACATAATTTCTTGGATTTTTACTCTTTAATTTGATGTCGACCTCTTATGTCACAAATATTCATGTCAAATTCATAAAATTATTGCTCTCCAAATGCGTCCATGTGACGTACTATTCAATGTAAAGTGCAATGTCAACTTCAAACATACCATATACTACTCTTCACATGTGTTCATAAAGGTTAATGGCATCTTGGAGCCATGTATTGATAAAGAAAATCCTTGAGGCTTTCTTTCTAGATCTAGAGGAATTGGTAACTCACCAAGATTGTCTAGGTGAAACCTAAGTCTTATCCTCAATGTTTTTTTATGAAGGGTGTCAAGGAGTAAGTGGGTCTTTTGATACTAAATGAGGGGTCTTGTGATGCTAAATGAGTCATTTTCATTGACATTACATTATTATTTTCTAATATGTGTAGTTGGGTAAGGAACACATAATGACAAAGAATTCTTTGTTCTTTAGAAAGGAAGAAACAATAACACATAATTATTTTCTCTTTGGATTATATTGAACACCACCATTGAAAACTAGGCAAAACATTTTCACATATGGAGATTATAAGTAGGTGATTAAATAAACCAAACAACATTACAACATTTAATAGATCTTCCTTTGGCATCTATATTAAATCAAATTCAACAAGTAAAAATCCAATTTGATGATCTCTATTTTACTCATTTTTTTACGGACTTTAACTCACAAGTAAATAGCTTAAATAAAATATTTAAATGTTTTGTTGTAAGAAGGTAATTTTAGTGAACAAGTAAAATTGGAAACACTTTTTTTAATCAACTTTATATTAAGTAGAGAGATTATTTTTATTTAATATTATTAAATGTCATAAAAATCTTCTTATTTCTATTTCTATTATCAATTTTATTTTTATTATAAGTTTTATTGATAATTTTTTTACAATAATTTAAGATATAAAAATAAGATTTACAATATTATTATTATGTATTTGATTTTAAAGATTAAAATATTATTAAAATATTTTTTGAAAAATAATAATAAATAAATAATTATTTTAAAAGAATTAAAGATAATTAAAATATTACCTATCATGAAGGTAGGTCTAAATGTGGAAAGATACCCAACTAGTCTAAGGAGAGTTAATGTTAATTTTCAAATATGATTTGGTCAATGACAAATTGCAATTCGCAATAAGTAGATTTTTTCCTTTCTTACGTTACAACAAATGGAAATAATCATTTAATGTATATAAAATGGATCGCCCACTCATTTAATGTATCTATAACAAATGGAAATAATCATTTAATGTATATAAAATAAAAGAATGCTTTTCACGGATACACCGCCGTCTGCATTCTCAGAACTGTTCCTTGTCGGAATAACTCGTTCTCTGCGGGAATGTACTGTATATTAGAAAAAATGATTTTTTATTGAATTGGGGAAGCAGTATTGTATTGTATTCTAGAATTTTTATTTATCAGGAACTATAATAAAATTTTGAACAATGTAGACTGATTCGAAGTTCAACTATCAAATTGAATAACATTACATTTATATTATAATAAAACTCTTTAAATTTATATTATAATAAACGCTGAATCTCTGAAATTTCTCCTAATTTTTATCAAATCCATAAAAAGATATTCATTGAAGATTAACTTATTCATAACCATTTAAGAATCATGCGCAAACAGGGAGTAATGTAATTAATAATTTATGACTTGTGGGCAAAACGGGAGAAATGTAACTAATAATTTAATTAGTCGGGAAACGGGAGAAGCGTAACTAATAATTTAAGAAAGATGCGCAAAACGGGAGAAATGAAACTCATAATTTAAGAATCATGCGCAAAACGGGAGAAACGAAACTCATAATTTAAGAATCATGCGCAAAACGAGAGAAATTAAGTAATAATTTAATTAGTCAGGATTGAAAATTGTTCCATAAACATTCATTGGAGAAGAATTTTCTTATTATGTAATGTTCTCTACTCTAGTGAAATTTGGAATAAGTAGAAAAAATGAGAGAAGAGAGATGCCAAAATCCAAGTAGAGTTAGAATCATTAAAAAAAAGAAGTGAAGAAAGAGACATAAAACTTCAAATAGAGCTAGAAGCAATGATTGATAAAAAAATTAAAGATATCATTCAAACTCAAATAGAGGATAGATTCTTAGGGTTCAAGAGTGAATTGCAGACAATGAAGGATAGGATTCAAGAAATGAAAAAGAATAAACAAAGGAGAGGTTAAAGAAAATCACAACTTGAAAGATAGGATTAAAGAGCTAGAAGAAAAACTAACCAACATTTTGACCCTCACTAATATGGAAAACAAATTGGATATCAAACCCATCAAAGAGGAAATGAATAAGCTAATCCAAGTGGACCATGAACATAACAAAAGAGCTTTGAACCTCATAATTTTTGGTATAAAAGAACAACAAGAGGAAGATACGCTAGAATTAATTAATAGATCACAAATTGATACAACTTACTTCATAGAAGCAAAGAGGATAAGAAAAATAATTGATCAGAAAGATACGTTGATCTCTGTCAAAGTAAGTTGTAATGACCATAAATATAGCATACTTAGTAAATCTTTGAGCTTAAAAGGGTTGTGAATATTTATAAATGAAGATCTCAATCCTTAAGACCAAGATGAATTAAGGAAGGAAGTGCAAAAGGTAAAGGAAGCTAGGAAAGAAGGAAAATGGGAAATAATTAGAAATCGAAAATCCGTTGTTAGGGATAAAGACCAGAAGGATAATAATAAATAGGAATTTGGGACACTCTAGATCCTTTTTTGGAACTGTTATCGTTTTCCATGGCACAAAGGTCCTATGATAAGTTGGATCCCAAGTGATATGGATATTATCTGTCTAGTTGAAACTTGGGAGCATGAGGAGTCTAAGGTCCATAACATAGAAGGATTTGTCTTGTGGTCGGCATGGAACAAAAAATCCCATCGTAGAGGAATATGAGGCATAGTTTTTTATATTAGAAAGAACATTTCTCCTCACATTCAACTTCATAAGATTGGCGCTCTCAATCGGTACATTTGGATAGAAATTTCAGACACCAATTCTAAGAAGATGTATATAGCAATTTGCTATTTTGCACCTATTAATTCTACTTTTTATAAGAAAAATAATCTAGATAACAATTCTCCCCATAATAATTTAGAAAAATATATTTGTATTTTGAAAAATGAAGGTAATATCCTCCTGCTAGGAGAATTTAATGCTAGGACTACAACTAAAGAAGCCACTCTTTTAAGTACTGATTCAAACCATAATCGTTTATGGCTAGATGAGGACCTTGTTTTATCTAATAGCTACAAAACAAGCTCTGAAGACCTAATTGAGAATTTGTTTGGTACTGAGTTGGTTAAGCTTTCGAGGTCTCAATAACTAATAATTTTCAATGGAGTAATGAAGTGGTCAAACTCCAACCGGATGAATTGTATTCATGGGCTAGGTAGTAGTGTTGTAGATTACATGATATCTGATATCCTTGTTTCCAACCAAATAACAACTTTTGACCTTTTAAATGACCATGAGCCTGACTCTAATCATAAACCTTTAACCCTAACTCTAAACTTTTCCATGCATAAGAGAACCATTGAAGAGAATTATGATAATCAAAGGAATTTGTGCTTTCACAAAAGTGAAGCTCACATTTTCTTAAAGAATTTAAATAGTAAATTAAATCTCCTAACTTATAAGGACAACATTGAAGAACTCTATCATAATTTTACAACTACCCTTTCCACTTCTATTAACAATTTATCTTTTGAGGTGTCCTATAAAAAGAATAATAGAATGACCAGCCGTTGGTATGATGAAGAATGTAAAATTTCTAGGAAATCCATTAGGGATGCTTCTAATGAGTCCTTAAAACTCGATAAGATCAATACGTACAAATCCCTAATTAAAAGGAAAAAAAAGGCACTGTATCAATAAAAGGCAAGATCAACTTTCACAACTATATAAGGTGGATCCTAAGAAGTTATGGAGCCAAATTATAACCTGCAATACTAAAGAAAATAATAGGATTCCCTTAAGGGAATGGAATTTCTACCTTAAAAGTATTTACGAGCTCCCTAATGCCATGGACACCATTCCTATTGTCCTACAAAGGAATAAGTTTTTTCTTTAGAGGATATAGAATTTAGGATTAAGAGACTTGCAAATTGTAAAGCTAAGGACATTGAAGGCTACCAAGATGACATTTTTTAAATCGGAGGGTCAATCCTTATCCCTCAAATACACAAGCTCTTCAATTTAAAAGTCAACCAGGGCTTTCCTAAGCCCTAGATGCAAAGCCTCATTGTTCCTATTTTTAAAAATGGGGATAGAAACATTCCCTCTAATTATAGGACCATTATGATTAGTCCGATTTTATCCAAGCTTTATGGAATTATTTTGGAAAAGAAGAATAGCCTTTGGCTAGAAAGTCACGATAAAAGAGCTAAAGGCCAGAACGGGTTTAGGATATATCATTCAACTGTGGACCATCTTGTTACCTTTAGGATCATTGTAGAGAAGTTACACAATACTAAAACCAATCTTTTTTGTTGTTTTGTTGAATTTAGAAAAGATTTTGACATGGTTCCTAGGAAAACCTTTGAAATAGGTTGGAAGAGATAAAAGTGCATATTGAGTTGAGGGATGCTACAATAAGTATGTATGAGAACATTATTGATAATTTTAAGAAAACTAAGGGCTGTTCAAAAGAGATTAACTGCAATATCGGAGTCAAACAAGGTTGTCGCTTGTCGCCTACGCTTTTTGGCATATGCATTGACAAGTTAGAAGAATGCTCGGAGAAAGCAAGTTGTATCAGCCCTACTCTCACTGGTATAGTCATCAATATTTTTCTTTATGTCGATGATATCAATCTTATGGGAAGGAGTCCCCATGATCTTGAAAACCAACTAAGAATCCTCAAGGATTTTTTCTCCAATATTTTTATGAATGTTAATAATTATAAGACTAAGGTCATGATTATTAAATCCAATAAGATCCCTTATGATACCTTCATATATGAAAAAAAGAACTTGGAAGAAGCGACTTCATACAAATATCTTGCAACTGATATTCACCACAAGCTCAATTGGAATTATAAAATTAAGAAAATGATTATTGAGGGATGGAAATCTTATTATGGGATTGAAAACAATTGTAAATTAGTTTATATTTGGAGTTGGAATAAGAAGAAATTCCTATTTGAGACTCTCCTTACACCTATTATTATTTATGGATGTGAAGTTGGGGGATGTAGTATATCTCATGAATCTTGGAGAAAGATAGAGCAAATACAAAATAATTTTATAACCTATAATCTAAAAATTAAAGGAAATACATCCTATCCCATCCTCCTCTTAGAAACAAACCTCTCCCCAATTGAGAGGATGGCTATGACTAGATAACTTATGTATAAGAACAAGGTAAACAACATGGAAGACAAGAGGGTTCCTAAAATTGCTTCAAAATTGAGTCATAACCACCATCGAGTCAAGCGAGGATGGAATAAAGACGGCCAATCTTGGCTAAAGAATTTGGGAATCATGGAAGACACCATTTTGCAAAATAAAGATACTATTAAAAAGAACGTCAAATCAAAATTTAAGGAGAAAATGTGGTGTGATAAAGAGTTAGATAAAAAAATAAAATTAAGGTATTATAAGGATGTAATCAACCCTAATCTAGAAGATCAAAATTATCTATATGTTTTTCCAAGTGTAAAGAAAAAAATAAGCATTGCTAAGATAAGAAAAAATTCTCACGAGCTCCATAGTGAAACTGGACGTTGGTCATTTCCTAAAATGCCATGGGATGAACGAGTGTGTCACCTTTGTGACATAAGAAGGTTGAAGATGAAAAACACTTTCTCTTAGATTGTCCATCCTATATCCATATTAGATCTCATTTTCAAAATATTTGTCACACTGCCAACCTCCCTAACCTCTTAAATCAATAAAAGTATGGTGATCTTGAAAAGCTTTTCTTAATGATTTTCGAGCACATAATCAAAATTGTAAAGAACCACAAGTAATGACTTACCCTCTTAAAGTCTGATAAACCAATTTGGTCTCACTGGACATTAATCATCATCATCATCAACATCATCATAATGTAAGTTTTGAAATATTCAAGCACACAAGTAAAATAATCACATAAAATGTAATTTCTCTATTTCAATTCCATAATTTTGATAAATAATTAAATGAAAGAAATTAAACAATGAAATAATGAATTAAGGTTTTCTTATCTAAACTATATATTACATTTTTGTTAACTTAAACTTAAACCCTTTTTCTGACACTATTTACAAGACATTTTCTAAATTCAAATTTAAAATAACTAAAAAAGAGCTTGTAAAAAATGTATAGACTCATTGTTGGATGTAATTCAATGTTAGAGGGTACTTAATTTTTATTGAATTGATGCAAGTGTATAGTAGAAAAAATATTCGTTGAAACAAATTTATATAATTATTAAAGTTTATATTGATGTATATTTATGAAGAGTTTTCTCAATGCTTGTTACTTTCTATTTATGAGAAGAGGGGTTCCTTGTGTCTTTTCCTTCTTACCGACTATAATGTTGCATGTTTTGTATTCAAATTTAATAATAGAAGTGATTAGGGTATTCTTTTGATGAGTCATGTATTGTAGTAAGGGTAAATCATGTATGTATTGTAGTAAGGGTAAATTATTAGAGCTCCAAGCTAGTTTAGTTTATGAGTTTATAAGATATTAATTTTCTTTTACGAATATATTAGAATTTATATAGAGAGGTTATCTATATATATATTGTTTTTTTACTTTTTAATTTGAATTGATAAAAATGTTTATATTAAAAGTGTAATTAGGAAAGTTTTTATTTCTGTATATAGTTCCAGAAAAATTCATTGGAAATGTTTAATCATTTTTTTTCATTTTGCAGATGATACTTGGTGAACTCATTGATGTTGATTATGGAGTCTAACTCATTAACTCACTTGAGTAAAACATGAAACAAATATAAATGACATGAGGGATAAACCTCACTCTTAAGGATCAACCTTAATGTAAACCTCACTCTTAAGCCGCAACATCCCTTCTTTTAGAGCCCGTTCTAGAGCCCATTCAATTTGCAATTGATCCAATTGATTGAGTCTCACCAACTACTCGCGCTGCTAATAGAACTGTTGCCTTTATCGATTATGTGGGGCGATCTACTGCCCTTGATTCCCATGCCTCTTCCTATGATACCACCCTCGCTCGGGTTCTCCTTCAATTGGTTATGGGTCAACCGGGGAGACTGACTCTCGATCCAGAAGGGCTGCTACTGGCTCTCAAACAGGAAAGGATACTGGGCGAGATGGCGGCTAGGATGCTAGATAATCTACTAGTATGCTGGGCGAGGTGCTCTTAAGGATCAACCTTAATACATTGCATTGAACTCAAAAAAATCAACCAGTGAACCTATCTCACTAATATATGCATGTATGTATATATATTTTTTTAAGAAAAAAATAATGTCTAGATAATTTATATGATCCATTATCACTCACTCCAATGGAGTTAAATTTACATAATCCATTACCACTCACTCCAATGGAGTTAAATTTACATGATCCATTCCCATTCATTCAAATGGAGTTATTAGTCCCTATTTCTAGTTGGTGATTAAATTCCTCCATCCAAAAACCATCGAAGGGAAAGGTGTCATTTTCGTCTTCATTGTGAATGCTTGATGTCTAAGAATATAAGGAAAATTATATATATATCCAACATGTGTGTTATATGTGCATTTTGATTTTCAAATTTTATGATAGTAATAATAACATATTTTTTTTGGTTTGTATGTAATAAACTAAAAAATAATTTCAATGGATGATAATATAATCCTTTTTAACATAATCATAAATTTTGTTTTATTATATTTCATTAAAATTAATTTCAAGTATGTATCTCATCTATATTGGTTTATTTTACTTTAAAACATCTCATTGAATTGAAATCTTTATTATAATAACTAAATTAAAATTATATATGTATATATATAATTTTATTATATTTAATTAAAATTAATTTCAAGTATGTATCTCATCTATATTGGTTTACTTTACTTTAAAATATCTCATTGAATTGAAATCTTTATTATAATAACTAAATTAAAATTATGTATGTATAAAATTATACAGTCTGAGTGGGCCTAATGGTTAAGAGCATGTGTTTCCTCTTAAGAGGTCACAGGTTCAAATCCAGAGGGGGGTAGGGTATGTATACCTTCGTAGACTTTACCAGTCAAATCATTGGTAGAGGGGGGTCCCTTGTCCCATAAACAAGGGGGTCTCATACACCAATTTGGTGTGTTGGCTTGGCTGTGACCTTAAAAATGGATTATTATTATTATTATATATAGTCGAAGTTGATAGGGTTTTAGATGGTGGTCGTATTCATGATTCAATTCTAGCAGATCGGAGTGAGATTGGTGACTATGTGGTGTTTCGAGTATACACGATAGTGCACTATGGATGATCCCCTTCAACTTGCCTATTATCAGAAGGATCACTAATGGAGGACATAATTTTCATTGACCCTATCCTAAACCCTCACTCGGATACTCATCTAGATTTTGTTAACTCACGGGGCCCTCCAGTGAACCACCAAACTTCTCTCTCTATTGGGTCCCTCGATCCAAACATATTTGTCTAGATGGAAGATCCATCTCATGATCCCTATCACCATTTGGGTATGGGTTTCCTAGATCCTAGGATTTTGTGACTCTTTAGGGTTTCATATAGGCATGGGATGCATGTTGAAGGTCATTTTCAATCATTCCTTTCGATGCCGAGAAGTCTGGGTGTATTTTTCATGGAGAAATTGGTTTTCATGGTTTTGTTGGTAACAATCTTGCGCTAGAGGAATTGCAAGGTGGCCTAGATCCATAGGTCAACAACAAACCAGAGTAGAAGAGGAATAATTTTGTTAAATAAAGGGATGGTGGTGTAGCATTGGTTGTCTAGGAGGATTTGTATGTTAGTTAGATAACGAATTTGGAGGGGAAGGCTATAGTTGGGAATTTTTTTGGTCATCGATTGTCCATGTCCTTTTTAAGCTTGTGAATGGATTCAATCTGGACTTCATTTGTTAGGTATGTTGTGAGATTCCATATATTGCCTCGAGCATGGATAGGTAATTTTTTTTTGTTTCAAAAACTATTTAGGAAATATTATTTATCATAGAGGATAGTTGGATCACAATATTTTTTGTGCCAAACCTTCAAATAGACTTATTTATGCCCATGAGGAAGCCTTGTCTAGAATGCTTACATGGATTAAGTTCTCAAATCTTATTCTTGAGTTTTGGTTTGATGTTGACTTGTAGGATATTGGGAATGTTTTGGGAAATTTCATTGTTGCGGACTTAAGCTAGTTACAGGTCGATTGCATAGATTCTTGTTTAAATCAACTTTAGACATGGTATGTTCATGTTTGTGAATATGTGTGGGTAAATAAGCCATTCACATAGATTCTTGACTATCTAAAAGGTCCTTTTCAATGTGTGAGATATCATTGGGTAGGCCATATGCTGACAAATTGTGATCGAGTTTTCTAAAAAAAAATTAAAGGTAGTGGCAGCCTATGAGTAAGGGTTTCATCTCACTCAAAACCATCTTCTCTTTTACTTAGATTTAACATAGACTTGTTTTCTCCTACTCAGGTTGAAAGGGTTATTGCTCCTATTTTGCTTCCTTCAAAGGTGGTGCATGCTGAGACCCAAAAATATTTTATAGTGGGTGAGACTAGAATCCCCTTGGCTTATAAGGACCCTCTAAATGTTGTGGAACACTTTGTGCATGATATGCTCAAATATGAACTAAATATCATCCCCTCTCAATGGAATACGATTGATTCTCTTTGGTAAAAAAGTGGTCTTCACTTCAATATTGGGAAAATATCTTCTAAATACTCACTCCCACTGATGTCTTCTTCCTCAATTTCTCTTAATCATATCTCGAGGGGTTTAAATGAGGGACATGCGGCTTGTGTATTCTCATGTTTGGTTTTGTGGGTATACTCTCTATTTAGTGATATTTCCTATGGATTCTCAATGGATCCTTCTAGGGGTTCAGATGGTTCCCCTCACCTTTCTCATCAGTCATCTCATGCTAGTTATTTTTGTTTTCCCTTGGCCTGCTTAGGGTGGGATCATTACTTTATTTGTTTTTGAGGTGATTAAAAGTTTGTGATACCTCAAAATTTCAAAATTTAAAACTTATTATTATTATTTTTTATGAGCACATTACAGATCATCGTGATTTAACTCGAAAATTTATCATTTTATTTATTGTTATATTAATAAAAGAGGAAGCACACATTAAGTGGGACTGTTGGAAGAGAGAATCTGTTGATTGAAAAGAGAACTACCAAGTTCCAGCAAAAGGGGGGACAAGTGATGAATATTTGTTGATTTAACTCAACTAAAGTGATACAAAATCTTAGGATTTTAGGAACATCTATAAAAATCATATTGACAGGTGGTCAATGAGGAGGCTCACATAGGTGTCAAATACCTAGGAAAATGTTACAAAATAAAAGAGAACAAAGAGAATAAAGGATTTGAACACATTGTTAAGTTGGGATATGAAGAAAAAATGAAAGAAGAATGGAATGGAGTTAGAAAATGGTGATGGAGATGTGGAAACTAATGTATCTTTTAAAAACAATAATTTTTGTATTGATCATTTTAGTAAATAAATTACATGAGTAAATAAATTATTATTTACTAATATTGAATTATTTTCTAACATTTCTAGTTGGGTAAAGAAAAAATAATGACAAAGATTTCTTTTCTCTTTTACAAAGGAAAAAATAATAACATAGAATTTTTTGATCTTTGGATTTTATTGAAGTAAAACAAATTCACATGTCGGAAGGTTATAATTCAATGATTGAATCATCCCAGCAACATTACAACATAAGAAATGTTTGTTTGACACCTATATTAAATCAAATTCAGGAAGTAAAATTTCAATTTAATGATCTCTAGTTGATTCCTATTTTTAGGAAATTTAACTCACCAACAAATAACTTATCCAAGTGGTGTATTTTATGGAAGATCAACTTATTCATTTAAGAATCATGCGTAAAACGGGAGAAATCTATCTGACAATTTAATTCTCGTGAGCAAATGGGAGAAATGTATCTAATAATTTAAGAATCATGCGCAAATCGGAGAAATGTAACTAATAATTTAATTCGTGGGGAAACGGAATCGAACGTTTCGATCAAATATCACAAAGAAATGGTTTTTTTAAAACGTTGCTTCAAAATTGGTTTTCGTGCTTTGTGTTCCTTCGTTCATCAAGTAATCAAAATGTGAATGCAGGATTAAAGATTGAATTTCCCAATGCTTCGTAATACTCAGTTCATGGGCCCAAGAAATTACAAAATAACATTCGCGACGAAGAAATTTCAAGAGAATATGACTGTGATACCTACAGGAAGCTAGGGTCCGGAGACGAAAAAGTCACAGAGGCCTGGAAATAACCATGTCTAAGCACCAAAAACTGGCTCACCTCACGCACCACGGAAGAAGGCGCTAAAATCACGCACCAAAACCGGCTGACCTCACAGTTTGCGTACAAACCATTGGAAGAAGGCGCTAAAATCACGCTGACCTCACTGTTTGCGTACAAACCTTTGGAAGAAGGTGCTAAAATCACGCACGAAAACGGGCTGACCTCACGAAGAAGGCGCTCAAAGTGATAATACCAGAGATTATATCATTGAAAAGATTTCTTTCAGATTGAGTTCTTTTTATAATCGCTAACCACCATTATTAAATATCCAAATACTATAATTTTGGTGATATTTTAATCCTTTTTTATGCTAAGCTCTTAGTAAAAGTATAAGCTTTAACAATATTGTTTGTGTAGTTTGAAGCTACCTAGTCTCCACCAATAATAAGTGAGAGCATTTCCTCAAGGATCAAGACGACTCCCACCCTATAACTGCTATATCTATCCAACTCGAGCACGGATTTCTCTCTGCATTTCATTTTTATATTTAACTGGAGCAGGCATTTCTGTATTCAATTAATTTTTAAATTTTTTAATATAGTATTGTTTAATAGTTGAATATGCTTGAATTTAATATTTTATAAATTTTGTTTTCATTTAAATATGTTCTTTTAAATATGTTATGATTTTAATATATTGTTTAATTATATATATTTTTATTTTAGTTTATATATAAATAATATATTGATGTTTTCATTTATTATATTCTCGTCTTCATTCATTAGGTACTCGACGTGTTTGACGGTCTTGGGTGGAATCATCCATCAAGAGTATGTGACTATGACTCTATGGTTTCCTCGGGAGTGAGTGATAAGAAAGTTTTGAAATAAATATAATTAGATTTATTTATTTATCACATTAGTTTATAAATTAATTAATGTGGTGAAAGAGAAAGATATATAATATAATATAATATAGTTTATAATTATATTTATTTATTCATTATATTTTAGTTTATAAACTAATTAATGTGGTTCAAGAGTATAATACAATATGATGATGATGATGATGATGATGATGATTAACGTCCATTAACATGAAATTGGTTTATTGGACCTTAAGAGGGTAAGTGATTACTTGCGATTTTCTAGAATTTTGTTTTTAGGCTCGAAAAACATTAAGAGAAGCTTTCCAAGATCACCATACTTTTGTTGAGTTAAGAGGTTAGGAAGGTTGGTAGTGTGACAAATATTTTCAAAATGAGATCTAATATGGGTATAGGCTGGAGAATCTAAGAGAAAGTGCTTTTCATCTTCAACCTTCTTAATATCTTTTCTCTCTTTTCTATATTTGTATAATTTTTTTCGAGTGAGTGAGTAATATTATTATGCACCAAAGGAACCGGTGTGCCCCATCCATTAGTAACATGTTTTCTTGCTACATGGGAATTTTTGGAGGCAATGCGCATTCGTAAAACAAGTGCACCCTCCCTATCAATGAATCATGTATTTTTGTTGTTGTGTGGGCGTTTTTGGAGGCAGTGGGCATTGGTAAAAGGTGTGCGCCCTCTTTGGAAGTGAGGTCGCTGGTGTTGAGCGCATCCTCCACCGAAAAAATGTTCCCTTACTTGAAATGATTCGTTATTGTTGAGTGCACCCTTCAAAAGCGATTTCAAGTGTGCCCTTTGAATTTTCCTCCACCATATAGATCAATTGGTATCAGAGTGTGTGCCTTGGGGAAGTTTCCACACCCTGAGAACAAGGAGAAGATAGAGTTTCATCGACAAGATTCACAATTTTTTTGGGGGGGCTCTTCAACTCATTATTCACACTCTTTCTTAGAGCATCTTAATCACCCTTCTCAGGGTTCTTCTGCACCTTTACATTGGTGCTACAGTTGTGCCCTTCTCAGGGTTAATCGTTCACCCTCCTCAGCGTCTCATTTCGACAGCTCACACCTCTAGTGTCAAGAGGATATGATCCCTTTGTTCCGTGCTTACATACCATGCCTCCTCGAAGAAAAGTATTCAATGAGGATTCCATTCGAGTCACCTCAACTGCCTTTTAAGAATTGGCATTGGCTCTCCATGAACTACTTCGACTCAAACAACATAAGACTCGAGCGACCATGTAGCTAGACACTCATTTTCAACTACCCCAGTTTGTCAAATAAATGAATCATTAGCCAATCGATTCTTGGATCTATAGCCTCTCCACATACTTCAAGACTTCCCTTGAGATGGAATAATTCACAAAATTGCAGATCGCCAACCTACAATTGGAAGGAATAACGCAAACTTGGTGGGACACTTAATTGAAAAAGTCAGAATTCATCATGGAGCATGATACAACACATTCTCTGACAAATGGTAGTATTGATTCTTGGGATGTGTTCTTTCATGCATTTCAGGAATGCTTCTACCCTCTAGGATATCTTCAGAATCTTATTTCCAAGTGGTTGCAACTCCACCAACTTGCCACTCAGTTAGTACAAGTATACATTCACGTCTTCTGCAAGTTGTTCATCGAGTTACATATTAGCGAACCAGACGAGGTATTAATCATTATGTTTAATTATGGTCTCTTGTTACTTCTCCGATGAGAAGTGGATCTTTTGGACAACACCTCTCTTGACAAGGCATTCCTATGGGATTTGGTCGTAGAAATAAATATGGCTCCTTGCATATGATACCCATTAAATCAAACCTCAATTACTAATATGACACCTTCTCATCCATCATCTTACCCCTCTTCTTATTCTATGCCCAAACAATCGTTCTGGTGTACTTTTGATCCAGGTGGATATCGGTGGCCACCCACCTATTCCAAGTTCCAACTTACTCATCTTGATAGTTTCAGTTTAGCACGTTTCTGTGTAATGGGGACATTTGTTTATAATTGTGGGTTTTGCACTTACGAGTCTATCGTGAATCCCTACATAACATCCACGTGGATATTGGTGGCCACCCACCTATTCCAACTTGCTTATTTTAGAAGTTTTCATTTCAGTACATCTTTATGTACTTCTAAGGCCGTTTTGGGGCTCTAAACTTTTTTTTCTTGTATTTCCATATTCAAATTGTAGACAGAGTCGGAGTTTTCTCCCATAATTTGTAGTTCTCAAAAATAAATTTCCAATGGGCTATCCCACACCTAAAACAGAATCATATGCAAAAGTTACAACCCCATAAAGTTAATGTACTAACTTACCCCAACGGGGCCCACATGATTTTTTGTGCTTTATCTCCTAGGGTTAGTTTTTTGGATGTATAGGGTTTTGGCATTCATGTTTAGCATAAAAATTCCTTCAGAGCCTCATTGTAATCATCTTCTTGCGGATGAGCCTAGTCATAACATCTCTTCTCAGAGATAAAGATGCCAGGATTCTAGTGAGTCTTGCACTCTGTATTTTTAGAGTCTCTATACATTTTTTATTTAATATAAATCATGTATTATTGTATTTATATGTTTCTGACAATTTTTATGTGCTTTTCATAGTAATATCTCTTCTTTCATTTAGTTTCAAAAATAATCTGGATCAGTGGTATCAAAACATGTTGCTATTGATTGTTTTACAATGCATGTCCCCAACGAGGTCTGAGTATAGAAAGTTGGGTCTCGAGCTTGTCTCTCTTAAGGAAAATATCTCTCGCACACCCAAGAAAACCTCTATGGTGGTAGAAAATAAAAGCAATGGAGTAGAAGATTCTATTAAATTATTGCTTTAGCAAGCTCTCACGCGACAGAGGGATGAAATGATGGATAATTTTTCCCACATCCTTCAATGCCTCCCGATAGCAACTAGATAATATTCATCAAGCAACCTCTTTGGAGGAACTTCTCCCTTCAAGGTATAAGTTAATTTTGATATTCCCATATTTGAAGGTTAGATAGATGCGGATGCCTTAGAAAAATGGTTGAATATTCTAGAAGGTTATTTTTTTGTTCACAATTTTTTTGACAGAGACAAGATAACCTTTTCACTCTTGAAGGATCTCTCCCATGTCAAACATTGGTAGTAACCATACTAGGAGAAAATTTCCACAGAGTAATCTGGAATATATGGGGTTGAGCCCACTTGAAATTTTTTTTTGGATGCGGTCAAGGAACAACACTACCCTATTGATAAATATGAAGACCGGTACATGAGGTGGAGCCAAATGGTGTCTTAGTTCAAAAATAACTTCCATACCTTGCACACCAAGCTGGGTATCAAAGACTTCGAGTGACATCAATAACGTGGGTCTTTGCATAGGTACACCCAAACCGAAATGGATTTCCTAAAAATCTCATCATTGGGAGATGCCTATCGATATGTTGTCAAAATCGAGCAGAAATTTAGGCACCAGAACAAATGGGAGTTCGGGTCTACAAATATGAAAAAACCAAGACATGGTAAAAATATCCCTAACCAGCAACCTTTCGACAACTAGTACAAGACACAGGAAAAGAAGGGTAAAGGAAAGGTGATGAATGACATTAGAAAGTGGTGTGAATTCCACAAAATCCCCTATCACAACACCGATGAATGTCACTCAAAATAGTCATTGGTGGTCAAGGTCAAAGACAAGGAGTCGAACCCTGATTCAGAATCCAATCCATTAAATATTGAAAAAAAATAGATCATCGATGAAAATCCTACTTCTATTGTCACGACCACAATAATTCAACCAGAAGGACTAGTAGATACTGAATAATGAGAGTTCCTCTTTCATTCACGGATGTGGGTGAAGGGGACCCCATTGCATTTCATTATTGATAGAGATATCTAGAATAACCTCATCTCAGTTGAGGTCATAAAACTATTGGGGTTGTCGACAACACCACACCCGCAACCGTACAACATCGGGTGGCTTCACCAGGGACGATATCTCATGTCATCCAGTAGTGTCGCATGTCCTATGGAATCTATCCCTTCAAGGATGAGGTAGTGTGTGATATTTCCCCTCTTTATGTTTGTGTTTTTTTTTGGGGCCAACCATATATGTGGAAACATCATGTTGTTTATGAGTCTCGACCTCGTAGTGTCATTATTACTCTTGGGGGTCAACTCTATAGGATACCATAGGTAGTTCTGACTACTGTTCCACCAAAACAATTATGCAAGGTAATCTCTCATACTGCAAAATTCATCCTCTTCACAGTTTGTTCAAAGGATGCATAGAAGGCACCTACAACCAATACAACCTCAACACCTTTTATCCAACAGAAGAAGATTGCATAGAAGAAATAATATATTGTTTCTTCACCTACAACGATGCCTACACAATGCCTCGTCAAGCCCAAATATAACAAGTTGGTGGGATAGATTCAACCCCGCCAACAAAAAGTTTGTGATAGCCTTCCACAGACCAAGAAATGCAACTTCTCCAACAAGGAATGCAACTCACCAAGATTCATATTCAGAAAAATATTTCCCCTCTTCCCCATGCACTCAACGCAATGGAGACCATTTCTTCTTAAGGGGGGAGGACTGATCCAGGTGGATATTGGTGGCCACCCACCTATTCCAAATTCCAAATGGCTCATCTTGACAGTTTTCAGTTTATCATGTTTCTCTGTAATGGGAAAATTTCTTTGTAATTGTGGATTTTTCAATTACAGTGATGCCCTGAAGCCCTACACAACATCCAAGTGGATACTGGTGGCCGCCCACCTATTCCAACTGGCTTATTTTGGAATTTTTCATGTTAGTACATCTTTATGTACGTCTTGGGCTATTTTGGGGTTTTAAACAACGTTTTCTTGTCTTGCGACATTGAAATTGTAGAAGGAATCATATTTTGATGAAATAATGTGTAGTTCTCAAAAAGACCTTTCCAAGGGGCTATCACGCCCCTAAAACAGGAATCGTATGAAAAATTTATGACCACGGGAAGTTAATGTACTAACTTACCCAAACGGGGCCCACATGAATTTTGGCACTTCATCTCCTAGGATTAGTTTTTTGGATGTATAGGGTTTTGAAATTCATGTTTATCATAAAAAGTCCTTTAGAGACTCATTGTAATCATGTTCTTGCGAGTGAGCATAGTCGTCACATCTATTCTCAGAGATAAGCTGTCACCATTCTAGCGAGCCTTGCACTCTATATTTTTACAGTCTTTGTACATTTCTTTCATTAATATAAATCATGTATTGTTGTATTTCTCTTTTTTTTGACAATTTTTGTGTGTATTTCATTATAAATACACAAAATAATTGTAAATTGGCCAAGGATCATGAGAGCATGCCACTTGATTATAAATTGGCTAAATTACATTTTTCATTGGAGGTAAAGGAAATAATGGTTACTAAGATGGATCTAGGTTTGTGGTTTAATGTAGGGGAATTTGTATTAGACATCTATTAACATGAAACTAGACAAATGTTGAATAGCATTGATGTTGACTAATTGAACTGACCTTTTAATTTTTCTTTCTTTCTTTATTTAATTGCAAGGTTTGAAAATTGTTCTATAAACTCTCATTGGAGAAGAATTTTCTTATTATCTAATGTCATCTAATCTAATAAAATATAATAATGTAAATTTTGCAATATTCAAGCACACATAAAATGCAATTTTTATTCTTTCAATTCCATAATTTTGTTAGATAGTTGCATCTTTTTCTATTTCAATTCCATAATTTTGGTAGATAGTTAAACGAAAAAGATTAGATAATGAAATAATGAATTATGTTTTTCTTATTTAAATTAAATATTACATTTTTACATTTTTGTTAACTTAAAGTTAAACCCTTGTATGACACTATTTAAAAGACAATTTCTAAGTTCAAATTTAAAATAAATAAAATGAGCTTGTAAAAAATGTAAGTTAAAAATGTAAGTTAAAAATTAAAATAAATAAAAAAATCTTGTAAAAAATGTAGACTCACTTTTGGATTCAATTCAATTCTAGAGGGTACTTAAATTTTATTTAGGGTACTTAAATTTTATTGAATTGGTATGTCTAGTAGAAAAATAGAGGTTGGAACAGATTTACATTAATGTTAAAGCTTATATTGATGTATGTTTATAAAGAGTTTTCTAAGTTTTGGTTACTTTATATTCATGAGAAGAGGGTTTTTTATTTTTCTCTTTTCCTTTTTACCCACTACAATGTTGTATGTTTTGTATTCAAATTTTATAATTGTAGTCATTATAGTATTCTTTTGATCAAAATCATGTATTGTAATAAGGGTAAATCATGAGAGTTTTAAGTTAATTTATCAGTTTATAAGATATTAATTTTTTTTAGGAATTTATTAGGGTTTATAATAATAATAATTTATTTTTAAGGTCATGACCAAGCTACACCAAATTTTTGTATGAAATCTCCTCCACTTTTATTTGACTGGTAAAGTATACAGAGGTATACATCCCCTACCCCTCTTTGGATTTGAATTTGTAGAGGAGTTATATTTATTTATTTAAATACCTTTTTAATTTGAATTGATAAAAAATGTTTATATTAAAAGTGTAATTGGGAAAGTTTTTCGTTGTGTATACTTAAGGAAAAATTCATGGGAAATCTTCAAGGATTTTATTTCATTTTGCAGACAATACTTATTGAACTCATTGATCTTGATAATGGAGTCTAACTCACTAAATACCTTGAGTAAGACATGCAACAAAGATAACGTGTATGAGGGATGAACCTCACTCTTAGGGATCAAGCTCGATACATTGCATAGAACTCAAAGAACTTAACCACTCAACATATCTGACTAATATATGCATGCATGTATACATTTTTTCTCAGAAGGAATAATGTTTTCAAAAATTACATGATGGATTCCCACTCACTCCAATGGAGTTATTAGTCACTATTTGTAGTTGGTGATTAAATTCATCCATCAAGAAACCATCAGAGGGAAACATGTCAGTTTCTTCTTCATTGTGAATGCTTGATGTCTAAGAATGTTGGGTAAATAATATATATGTGTGTGTGTGTGTGTGTGTGTGCGCATTTTGATTTTCAAATTTTATGATAGTAAGAATAACATAATTGTTTTTGGTTGGTATGTGATAAACCAAAAATTAATTTCAATGGATGATAATATAATCATTCT
The DNA here is from genome assembly GCA_009831015.1 of Picea engelmannii. Classification (NCBI taxonomy): domain Eukaryota; kingdom Viridiplantae; phylum Streptophyta; class Pinopsida; order Pinales; family Pinaceae; genus Picea; species Picea engelmannii. Next base: position 652,638 of record ML778769.1, on the reverse strand, counting down.
TATCATAATCATAAATTTATCCTAAACCCTCACAGGAAAATTCACCTGGTTTGTGTTAACTCACAGGGTGCTCCGATGAACCACCAAACTTCTCTCTCTATTGGGTGCCTCGATCCATGGATCCAAGAAGCCTTTGACCTTTGGGAATTTTATAGGCATTTTGTTTCATTCCATTGTCAATATAATCATGTGCACCACATTCTATGAGTAAATGTTTTTATGGTAGAACAATATTTTGTTCATAATAATCCAAATTCCATAACCTCCATCCAAACAATTCTGGAAAAGGAACAAAATACAAACAAATAATTCATTGATTATTTATTCATCTTACAAAGAATATATCCATTTTGTCTCACTCACCTTCTCTTCTACCAATTATCCCAAGTAATTAATTTGTTTCATAGAGTGAGCCACACTAAAAGTCTTTTTTTTTGAATGATAAGTTAATTTCCAAATAAACCTCCACCACCATTTTCTAACTCCCTTCATTTCTTCTTCATATCCAAAATTAACATTGTGTTCAAAGACTTTACTCTTGTACCATTCAATAATGTCCTCTCCTTAATATAGTTGAGTAAACTATGTTCGACTCCCCTTGTAGATGATTATGAAATTCAACTATCTTCAAGCCAAATAGTTGATGTTCTTGTTGGGCTCTAGTATTGTCATATTTTTCTCCATACAAATACACTCATCATTACACATTCTCCCAGCATTTCTTCAATAATATATCGCTAATTACACCATAAACCTCCATTATCTCTTGTTATTCATCCTATTTGGTTAATACATAATTCTCCATCTTTTTAATGATTAAAAGGATGATTATACAATAGTTTTGTTGATGATGGTTTAATCCTATGTTTCTATGTCCAAACAATATGTTCCCACACTGGAAGTCATCTGATACCTGCACTGGAGGTCATTCGATACTCACACTCCAAGTCATCTGGTACCAGAAGGTTCTACAATCAATCGGTACTTGCAAAGCCATTTGATACTCATACTCCAAGTCATCTGGTACCAGAAGGTTCTAAAGGTTCTACAGTCAACCGCTACCTGCACACTCATCTAGTACCCACACTTCATGTCATATAATACTCAACTTGTCCAGTACCAATTCTGCGCTCTTTCGGTCCTAATGTTGTGCTCGTTTGGTACCAACATCAACGACTGTCCAGTACCAAATATAGTTTAAAATTTTGGAAAGATTTTAGAGGAAAATTGGGGACATGGGTTTTGTCCTGAGAGACATCTTCATGCAAAACATCATGGAATAATTCACCTAGATCACACATGTGGACCTCTAGCTCAGGGGGAATGATTATGCAGAAATTACCAAAAATCTCAAACTGTCAACTTGCACCTCAATTTTCGTGCAGATGACATTAGATCTATAAATTATACAAAAAGGGTTTGGTATAGAATGTGGAATATTGAGTTAAAAGAAGACACTTTTTCAAAATGAAAATTAGTTTGGAAGATATGAGTGGATCCCTAACTTGAATCTGCCTAAATTACAATAAAATCTAGATTTTTGGGATTTTTGCATAAAAATGTAAACTTTGAAATATGAGCATTGGGATTCAATCCCATCCACTCCTTAATGATTTTTCATGTATAAAAATGCCTCATAGGGCTATGAGAAAGGCCAATTGTCATTATTATGATTCTTTTGTAATGAAGGTTCATGTCATAGAGGAAAGGAGTTATAATGCCATTGTTGTAATTTGAGTTTGAATTTCATTAGATGGAAGATGATTGATTTAAGTTTGTGGTGGATCGCTGGGTTTTCATTTGAAGTATCTCTAGCAGCAATTGCTAGTTTGGGAGGGCCCCTCAAGATTGGTAATGTTCTTCCCATTTATATTTGTTTGTTAGATTTGTTTAACTCATTGTTATGTATATGTTAGTTTATCTCTATGTGAGAGATTTTTGTTGCATTGTTAATTGATTCATAGATTAGTTGGTGGTTAATGTTCTATTAAGTTTTCTAAATGATTTATGTTAAATTTGTTTATTGGTTAGCTCAGACTTTGATTCTTCTTGGTGTGGCATATTTTCTATAGATGCATTGTGTGGTGAGAAATTGATTTTATTTCTTGCATGATAACCATAAAACACATGTGATCTCTTCTTTCAGTTTAAGGATTTCAAAGTGAATCAAATTAATAGAATAGAGCCACAAACTCTTATTCATTGAAGTGTAAACATATATCATCATTTTTTTCTTTGGCAAACAATTTGGTTCGATTCAATGTTTCCAATTACACCGTTGGAGTGATAAATGTTATGGGAATGTCTTTTAATTAGAGGATTTGAATAAAATCTGAAAGATTAAATTTTATGTGAAGAAAGAAAAATAAATCAATCTTGAACTTTTACAAAAATACACATCATAGGATCTTCAAAGAATAATATTGGTATAACTCCAAAGGTTCTGAATATTAAAAATAAGTATTGTGGAAACATACTATTCAAAACATACTCATAAAACAGAGCATTGATTCGTGACACATATGAAATTATTTTTTAGTTGGAACTGATTAGGATTTTGAGAAGAAGGTTGTGATTATATTTTTTTGAGCATGAACTCAACAACTAGAAATCTTTGAAATTGAGTTTGTTAAATTTTACTGTAAATTGATGAGTGATGGAAAGAGTCTTTTGGGTGATTCCATTTGTTTTCTAAAGACCTTGAGTACCGAGTGGATTTCAATGAGAAGATTATTTTCTATGTTTTATGGTTTGATGTTTTGTCTGATTTTGAAGAAAACATGATAAGGAACTTAGATTTTGAGAGGATTGGTCACTTGTTTTAGATCTTGGTAGTAGTTTGCACTAGTTTTTGATTTCAGTATTGGAAATTTAATATTGAGTACATTTGATGATTGTTAGATTAGGCTAGTTTTGTATTGATTGAGATTGATTATTTTGAGTTCCTTGCACTCTAATTTCACATAGATTCAATCACCAACGGACATATTAGAGGTCTAACTCGTGAGATATGGCCTTCACGTGTTTGAATTCTTCCCAAGATGTTAGTTTATTTCTTGTCATTTGAATTCATTTTCGTTTGCTTGTTTCTTTTATTGCATTTAAGTATGGATCCAATATAGGAAATAATCATTGAAGAAAACAAAGATTAAGTAAGTTACTAATGATTAATCACACGAACATCAACTCGAGTGCATGAAAGACTATGATCTAAGTCTTTATAGCATTAAGTTATTCCTACGTTCCAATGATGAATCCTTACTGCTAATTTCCTATAGTGTGGATTTGAAGATTGTTTTAATGATTTTAGATTAAGTTAGCCTGTGATATGATCCTGCATTTCTTGTGCCTGCACCTTAAAACTTACAAGCCCTAATTAATAATTAATGTGGAAATTAATAATACATATATTTAGCCCAACACTTCTCCTAACCTCATAAAAGCTACCTATGTTATGGAATAGGATCAAACATCATGCAGAATATATAAAATATAATATTCTATATAATATTTGTTTTATATTTTATAATATATATTAAATCTATTGTATGATGATGATATCATTATTTATTGAACTCACTATTGATTTATTGTATTTTACTTCAGGCAAAGAATATAAAATATAATATTCTATATAATATTTGTTTTATATTTTATAATATATATTAAATCTATTTTATGATGATATCATTATTTATTGAAATCAATTTTAATTTATTTCACTAAAAATAATTTAATTGTTTTTATCTTTGTTTTGAAATATTTATATTTACATAAATTTAGAAGAAACAACAAAATAGTTTTTATCTTCTACATAGAATTAATGGTTTCTTAATGGCTTCATTGTAATAAAACAATGGTCTAATGGTTAAGAACATGTGTTTCCTCTTAAGAGGTCACAGGTTCAAATCCAGAGGGGGGTAGAGTATGTATACCTTTGTAGACTTTACCAGTCAAATCGCTAGGCGGAGGGGAGTCCCTTATCCCACAAACTATTATTATTATTATCATTGTAACTATATAGCTTTTCCTTAAAGATAGTTAAGAAAAATATATATATGGTTTTAATATTGCAAAGGGTATAATCTTCTACTATTTCCAATTGCTATGAAGAAAGTATCCTTTCAAGTCTAACGTTTCTTTACCTTCTAGTAGTATTTAATAGAATTTGAAGATATCATAAGGAGCCTATATTTCTTCATGTTAACAAACTTGTACAATAAATATTTTACCATACTCTTAGCCCAACCTATGAAAAAAAGAGAAAATAGAATATATTATTGTATTAAGAATAAGTTTTTAAAATTGTTTTATTTTTTTCTAATTTTAAGAAAATTTTTATAAAAAAATATACAATAATTTTAACAATAATAAATTATTATTTTTAAACCTAAATTTTTTTATTACATATGTCAAAGAAATTGATTACAACGAATATGTTGATGATCACATTAATTATATAATTTATGACAGAAGCAAAAATATATACTTACTTACATGTAGAGTTGATAGTTGCTAAATATATAGATTTATAGTTCATGCCTTTACGTTGGGGATTGTAGTAATAGGTTCGTGTATTTTTCCATTAATTCGGCATGCTGTTCAACATATTTTAATCCAAAGTTTTAGTAAACATTGACAATTTTTGTAATATCATTTCATGTTATGCTATGTTGAGGCTTTGAAGTTTTCTCATCATTTGAATTTTATTCTAATTTAAGTTTAGATTTGAGGTCTTATTTGGCTTTATATTAAGAATATTTTAATGTATTATTTAAAACTTAGAAAAATTGAGATATATTAATTCAGTGAATTAATGTTAGAATTAGCATTAGTTCATAAAATTAAATGTTTGTGCTATATTCACTTTTACATGGATTTTGTAAATGTGTTGAATCTGTACATAATAGATCTAGCTACAAAATACCACACACATTTGTAGAGAGAAATTGAGAAAAAAGAAGCAAGAGAAAAAGAATGGAAGAATTCTCATTAACCATATTCCACACTCAAAGAGTGAATACTTTACAATAGAGATAGGCTACATGAGTAACTAATGCGCCATAGTGGTGGTCTAGAGTGATCTGGACACACACCAACAATTACGGGAGTAAAAATCCACCTAGTCTAGTCTCTCGAGCTATTACGGGAGTGAACTACCTCCTAGTCTCAGTTAACTAATCTACCAGTCTTCAATTAACTGACTGAAACAGAGTGAAGTCAAGAGGAGATTAGGGAATAATGATTAATGCACTAGTATGGTGATGATCCCAAGGACAATGTGCATTATATGGTGATGATCCCAATGCTACATAATGATAATCCCAATGTAGCATCTAAACTCCACTCAACTCATCAAACTTAATTGAAAATTGAAGAGAATATTCTCCCTAGAGGAATATTCTTCCAAAAATATAGGAGACTAAATAATGACTAATAAACAAGGAAAAAAATTAGAAACAAAAATCATAGGTGTGTGTGAAGTAACTCCAACACCCCCCCTGAACATCACTATGGTGAAAATAAAAAATGGGTCCTCGAAACGAGGCCATGTTAGGTACCCAAATACAAAAGATACACTGAAATTAATGAGGAAAGAGGGAAAACCTCATGGGAAACCCCCTCCTCAAATTCTAATGCATAAAAAAAATGAGAACAAACAAAAAGAAGTTGATAAGCAACCATGTCCTTCACTCCAAAAAGACCTCGCAAGTGTGCAAGTTTGTGCTCGTTGAAGATTTTTTTGAATATGTAAAGGTTTGCACGGATATGATGGAGTAGATACACCATTGATATTTCCACAAATATCCACTTTATCTTATTTTAATGAAGAATATCCAAATAAAGTTTGGATGAAACTTTGAAAACCGTGTGGCCATTTCTGGAAAAAATGTTGAAATTTTGTTGATTTTAAAATGATCATAACTTCACTTCCAGGACTTTGTTTCAGATGATTTACTTTTTGAAATTGGATATTTTCCAGAGAGGAATTCAAATATCCAATTTGGTGCTGCAAATTCTGCTAAGAAAATATCAGAATTGAGTCTGATGTGTGAGACTCCCCTTTTGTATCCTGGGATGCATTCATTGTGCATGGAAAAGTGTATGCATGTAACCCCTGAGATGCATGTCATGTATCTTCCACATGAAATTCATAAGATAAATATCAAATGGATTATACATCATCTTCAATTAATGGAATAGAAATTTGTGCAAATACTTTTGTAGAAGACTTTTCAAAATAAAATGTTTGATCTCTTGATGGCTTCTCTTATGTATCTATTTGTTCAACCTCCTGCATGGAATATTAAAAATATTCTTTATTCCTGAACATAACCTCCAATCTGATCCATAATTCATTTAGAGTTGATTCTTGTGAGAAATCATATACTTGGTGGAGAATTTGTGGAGAAATAGACAAACAAATAAATCATATGGCCATATCTTGTCTATTGAGAAAGTCGTTTTTCTCATTGACGAAATCAAGATTTACTTATGTTTCGATATTTATCTGGTAAAATCCTTTGCATCTGATCCGAAGCATAATTTTTGGCTTCCACTCCAAATAGTTATGAAGAATGAGAAGTATTTCCGGTGAATAATCCATCTTTTGTGCGTTCTTCAATTTTCAATACTTGCAAAAAGAATATGGTGTGTATTTTTCCTAGCAATATGTCGGATCTGATACCATGTAAATGTGTTGAACCTACACATAATAGATCTATCTATAAAATACCACATACATTTGCAGTGATAAATTGAGAAAGAAGAAGCAAGAGAGAAAGAATGGAAGAATTCTTATTAACTCTATTTCACACTCAAAGAGTGAATAATTTACAATAGATATAGGATACATGAGTAACTAATGCACCATAGTGGTGGTCTAGAGTGATCTAGACACAGACCAACAGTTACGGGACTAAAATGCCACCTATTCTAGTCTCTGAGGCAGTTACGGAAGTGAACTGCCACCTAGTCTGAGTTAACTAGTCTATCAGTCTTCAGTTAACTATCTCAAACAGAGTGAAGTGAGGAGGAGATTAGAGAATCATGAAGAATGCGCTATTATGATGATTATTCCAAGCACAATGTGAATTAGATGGTGATGATCCCAATGTTGCATTGTGATAATCCCAATGTAGCATCTAGACTCCACTCAACTGATCAATCTGAAGTGAAAACTGAAGAGAATATTCTCCCTAGAGAAATATTATTCCTAAAATATATGAGACTAAATAATGAATAATAAACAAAGAAAAACATTAGGAAAAATAAATCTTAAGTGTGTGTGAAGTAACTCCAAAAAATTTCTCCCTTTTTATCCCAAATTTTTAATTTTTGGATACATGGGGTGCAAGTTCATAATTTTTGGACATGAGATGTATGCACAGATGTGCGGCCTCCTCTTTCCTATTACAATTATTATCTTCCCATTTGCATTTCCCCATTCTTCTCAACATCTCAAATCTTCTCCCATTGCAATTTCCCCTTCCTCTCAACATTCCAACTCTACTCCTCTATGCATTTTCCAATCTATCTGTAAAATTGAGAGTACATATAATGTTAGATTTATTAATACGTAAAATACTTAGACACCACTTATTGTTTTACTTATAAAAATATAGCATATAACTTGATTCATAACAATTTACTGATCGTATTGGGGTGATTTGAAGAATTCTTATGATGTGCTCTTTACCCAAAAACTCATAAAATGAATATTATATTTTCTTAATGATGAAATGACACAATAGAAAATAAAAGAACTCAAATTACATACTTTTGTTTCATCTTTAAGTTTCATTTAATCCAATGAAAATCACCTTCATCATCTCCAATATCAAAAGTTGCATGTAAAATGACTCACATATGTCAATTTAATGGATGATCCTGAGTTCCATTACTCAAAATGGGAAAATAACTTCACTGTTTAAATCCTTGTGAAATTTTGATATTTTTGAATATAAAGTCGACCAATTTCCAAACTGGCTCAATTCCACCCTCTTTGGTATGCAAAATAATGCATTAAATTCTCATTAAAGGAAAATGGAGATAAAATTCCTACAAATGACCCCAAATCACGAAATAGACCTCAAATTCATGATCCTTGTGAAAAATCATGAAAAATGACTATAAACATGCCTAGGGGTTGTCACTATACCTCATGGCACACTTTTCCATGCAATGCTAAGCTAGCTTGTACTCTACACGTACTTCGAGAAAAATATGTACAATGTAGCACCTCGATATCTATGAAAGTTTCAAGATCCATGCACATTGGAATGCATTCCAAGTTTTTGGGATCCATGCCCACWAAATAGGTTGTGGACCTCMTAAACCTCCGAYYGAAAATAGGRCAAYTTAATTACTAAATTTGGAAGAATCTAGTGAAATGTGGGTGGTTTGGCCTAACAGTTAAACCGTTGGCCAAATATAGAATACGTCAGGGTTCTTTTCCCTGTGACCATTGTCATATTCATAGGCACACTTTTTTTAACACACACACATATATATATATATATATATATATATATATATATATATATATATATATATATATATATATATATATATATACTCATTTGTTGTGTGGTTCAAAATTCCCACATGAAATATGGTTATTTTATGTAATGTGGTTATGTGGTATACAATAGAATGAAAGGATAAGGGTCGAGGGCTTAGGCCCTTACTCTTTTTGCTGCTAACTTGAACCTTTACATTAGTTTAAATATAATGTATTTCATATGTAGGTTCAGTCACATGTGAGGGTTCGTTGGTAGTGGGGATATGTTAAGTCTTGGAAGGTTATGGAGGTAATGGGTTCAACCCCCACCGAGTCCATAATTTTACACAACCTTAGCCAATATTGAGAAATGGATGTTTTCCATGTGGAAGCCTCTCATTGCCTCATATATACCACATGTCATCATATGACTAAACCACTTGTGCATCTTCAATTTGTCCACCTGGAGGTATGATCTGCCCAGTCAACTACCAATAACCATGTTCCACATGTCACACTTACAGTGGTGACACGTGTCACCTATTTTTTCCCATTTACTTTGACCTTTGACCTGGTTGACCCGAAATTTGATTGATATAACTTTTTCATACAAACTTTGTTTGACTTATCATTTGCGTCCTTGGAAAGCTAACAATGAGCTATATGCAATGATGCATTTTTCAAGACTATCTAAGAAGGTCAAATTTTGAGCATTTATGGATCCCCTGGGACCTTTGTGAGCATTCAAGATCATCTTGGACTTCTATGATCATTTCTTAGATATTCCTAGATCACACCTTCCCACTAAAGAACTTTTGGACCTCCAAAAGTATAGACTTTCAACAACTTAGTGATGATAAGTCACTCTTCCATCTTGCTTATTCTTTTGGAATTTAGACTTCATTTTGGGTCTTATATATTAGGTACCATATCAATGGACCTCTTCCTATCTTTCTAGAGTATGGCTCTGACATTGGCCTCTAACATTGTCTCTAATAGATTTGGTTTTGGCTCATATATTCCCTAACAAAAAAAGTCTTGTTTATTGAATCTCCGCTATACATATATTTTTTATTTCAATGTCCACTCCCATCTCCTATTGTTGAGGATAGTCCATCTCAACCAGTATGAAACCAATTCGAATGCTGATCTGTATCTTTCCCTTTTGGACTTTTCTTTCTTATATTGTTGATGTATCTGTAGGAATCCCTGAATGAATACTCTTCCCATTGTCTCTCCTACCTTGAAGAATAATTAAGCCTGTATTGTTATCATACGTACTTGACTTGTTTCTATTCAAGGTGTACATTCACACGAACATGCCATAGTAATTTTAAAAATATCCTTATAACATGCACCTTTATATTCCTCTTATTCTCTAAAGAGGATTACCTCTCGTTTACCATCTCTAGGAAGTTTTTTTGTTACTTGTATGCTCTTTTTTCTTCCAATCTACATGTTCCATTTCATACATCCTTCTATTCCTTCCCTTTCATTTCTTCAAAATAAATAATATTTTCTTAGAAAATTTGATTCATATGTATCTCTTTAGATGATTGCATGACAATACAATTGCCCATTGTGTTGTCTAAAAGATTTGAAATATTTACAACAAGATTGCTCTCACTGTAAAAAATATGTATAGGTGGATATCTAGAAATATCCCTAACAATATTCCTCTGACTCTATAAGAAAGTGTAAGGTGGCTGTATAGAAATCTCTGTGATTATATTCCTTTCACTCTCAACATCATATAAGGTGGAAATATAGAAAATCTCTTACGAAATTCCTCTCACTCATACAAGGTGGCAATATAAAAATTTTACAAAGCCCCTCTCACACTTATAATTTACAATGAGTTCCTTACAATCCTTCTGATAGACTTTAGGAAATTTACAAATATGCATATTTTTTTTTTCTTTACTGGGGGAATCAACAACTCATGGTTCTCGTACTCGCGTGACATGGGGTCGATCCCCGTCGGCTACCACTATAACCCCAGGTGCAACCACCCAGCCCACAAGAATGGCGCACGAGTAAATCCGGGTGAGAATCGAACATGAGACTTCATTTTACAAATTTCATTCCATTTACACGGCACTTGCCAATCCGTCTACACCTGTGCGGGCTACAAATATGCATATTGCACTTAAAAATGTACATATTTAAAAATTTTAAATATGGTTTACTTTATGAAATCATTCTTCCCATTGTACTAGGAGGAGTCTTGCAACTTCTGACCTATAATAATGCCTCTGACATTGATGTTGAATGTGACATTGAATTTGATGCATAATTTGATGTTGAATCCAAATAACCATTAGACCATACTATAGGTCTTCCCAGTAACCTATATAACCTCTCCTTGTGAATAAAAAATACTATTGTTGTGTGTGGGGAAACTTCTCTTGAGTACAGTAGTACCAGACCATTCTGTAATGTAACTTCATAACCATAATATTGAAATGCTAAAACTGAGAGTAGGTTTACCTTTAAGTCTGGAACATACAACAAATGTTTGATTTCGAGAAATCCTCCTGACGCGATATGGAATCTTACCTATACATACCCCCTTATTGCTTGTCTAGTGTTGATTCTAGATTTATAAGAACCTTGTTTACTACTCATGTAAATGACAATATTGAATTTTTTTAATTATTATATATGCTCCTTTAGGACTTTTAATAATCCTAGACCCTTTTGCTCTTCAGTGTGCAAACTTAAGGCATAACCCGGGCAAATTTTTTATCTAGTAAGGTTTAAATTGAACGGAGGTTGTTATTTGTTAAGGGTTTAATTAGTGACCTCACAGTGGTTCCAACACTTCTCATAAAAAGGAAAAATCTTATCAATTAATTAACTACTATATCCTTTAATTTATTCTTAGTGAGAAATACTCTTAACTATATTTAGTGCATAAGTTGATTATAATTTCTAGTATTACTCCTTTTATTCCAAGTATATGTTAATATATTCTAAGAAACCTTTTCTTTTAAGTATAGGATTCGAGTAGTTCAAGTAATTAAAATACAAAATTCAACTATCTATTGAAAAGAAAAAGATACTTCGATCCTAATTTTGACTTATATCTAAGAATATTGAGTACTTGGAACTGAACAAAAATTTGCAAATCTACTCCTTTACATTTAAGCAATGGTAGTAGGGTTTGGGTAAAGATAATGAGAGAGGAAAACTCATCTATGGTTGTGATAAGTTGGACAAGAAAGACCGAAAATCAACATGAATTCTCTTAGTTGCATTTAAAACTTAACTGATGGTTAATTAATAATTTACAATCGTGGTACACTACCGTTAAATTAAATTAAGTCACATGGAGGGTTATAAATCCAGTTCCAACTGTATGTCAATTATAAACCTATAGGATTTCGTGTAGTTAAAATATAGTAGCTTAGTTCTTGGTGTAGGCGTTATGAAATTTTAATTTTTCGAAGGAAGGAAAATGGAACGAACTTATACAAGCACGGTATGGTGTTTAAGGGAAAGAGTTAATAACAATCCAAGTTATAGGTAGGAAATGCACTATGAGGCTTGTGGAGAGAATGGATGAACAAGATAAAATATTCTACATTTAATTAATTATAATGAATATTTCTCTGCCATTGGACATCACTAATGGCATCCTTACTAGTCGGTGACCATATTAAATTTTGATTTTTAAAGAAACAACAATATATCATATCACACCTCCTAAGTATACTTTCACAAGTGATTATGTACAATTATCGGTCAATACTCTCGTACTAACGAAGAGCATAAATGTGATCTAAGAGATATTTTAACGCGCAGATTTCATAAATTGAAAACATAAGAAAATTATGGAACCCATACTCTGAATAATTATTGTATCTATAGTCAGTCACGATAGGGTGCAATTAAAAGAATCTACTGCAGATGGAATTTCGAGGGTACTTTAAATATATATCTTTTTTTAAAAACAAGTCAAACCAGGTTAAACCAGTCTGCACTAATGTTCACCACAAGAGTAAGAGGAAGACTATAAGTTGTTGTAACTTTAGGTTTGCCTTATCACAAATGCAAATAGAGTTGCAGGCTGTGCTTTTGGTTACAATCTTTCACGAAAATTATTTTAAATGGATTTAGGAGAGGAATTCATACTTTCAACATTATGTAAAAACAACATATCCAAGATTCAAATAAACCAAGATAAGAAACAAACAGAGATCAATGAGTTATGAATTGTAGAATGTCAATGAACTCAAGAATATTTTCACCTAATATTTTGTGGTAACATGAAAGAGATAAGGTAATCATTACAGTAGCATAAAGATTGGTGGAGTTGAAATCGATCTATATGAATAAAATCTTGCTATAGAATTATAATGGTTCAACATATAAATAAGACCCAGATAATTTTCAATGGGATCCCAAATGAAATAAAATAAAATAAATATTTATGTTATCATCAACTGACTAATAATTCATTCTCTGAAAATAATTCGACGAAATCAATAAGTTGATCGACTAATAAAAACAAAGATAGAATCCAATGAAATCGAGTGAATTTGTGTTTTGATTAAACGGAAAAACTGTATCTCTATCTCAGCTTAAACATCGATATGGTCGACTAGTTTCTCTGTCACCGGTTTTTTCTTAAACCATTCTAAACTATCATTCTAATGAAATAACTTCTACAACCATTCGAATATTCAGAAATGATAATTTAAAAACTAAACTAATTCAACAACACTTATACAATTAAAATATCTCCTTCCCTAAAATTGTTTTGCACCTATGCTAATTTGTACACAACTCACAAATTAATATAGAACTAATATAAATCAGATGGTTGTCGCCCAACGATAATTGTCTATTCGTAAGTGCTTCATCCTTCCATTAAATTATTACTCAATATAAAATTCATAACACTAAGAATAGCATCCCATATTATATACATGAACTATCCTAACTTACAACAACTAATTTGCAGAATAAGTACATCAATTCCTTTCTTTTTTTTATCATTCAACTTAGATCATCATCTATTGTGATTATGTAAGGTATTGATGCAAACCCCCTATGGTTATACTCGATCTCCGGTCTAGGATCAAACTACACAGGAGCCGGAGTGGCTCTCGGGATCCCACTGACCCCTACACTTATCTTACCCCCATGACTCACAATACATTGTCGCGAAATTTAAATTCTTGAGGGTTTCTTTAGTCCATAAAACTTGTGCATGTGACCAAAGTTTGTGACCGAGCATCTGGAGAAAGGGATATTTGGTGCTACAGGACATTGAGCTTTAGGAGTTTCCCCGCTCCAACAACAATCGATGCACTTTCCCCAAACATTCAAATCACCGGACTCTCTAAGATTCCAAGGATCAACGATCCACACTCCTTCACTAGATCAATGGTCCATATTTAGTTTGGGCTTCGAAGGTTTGGGAGATTCTCCATTCTTCAAAACAATGACAAATTCCCCTGGAGTGGCGAATCATCAAACCACTCGGGGATCGAATGGTTTGTGCTCACCCACTGATGTAAGGTGGAGATTTTCTCCGGGAATTGGAAGCTTTGGAGCTCCAGGCGTATCTTGCAAAAAACAACATAAAAATTGTCGAAGCAACAAAGTTCGAAGGACATAGAACTTAACGAACCTGCTCCTTCTCCCGATCAAACGACGATGAGGGATTCTGACATCTCTCGAATAGATATCATTTGTTCAACCTTAAACAAAGGGATTTCTCCTTTGTTTGTGTTCCTCCTCAGAGAATTACACTCATTGTTTCTCCTGAGTCTCATCACTTGGAAAACTTGTAATATGACGCACACTTTGTGCTTCTCGCCTGAGATTGAGACTTATAAAATTCACCTTCGCACTCCTTGCACTAACCCTCCTGAGCTCCATCAACACTTAAATAAATGTTGACTCTATGCACTCCTTGCACTAGTCTCCCCTTTGAGCTTTTACACTGCTCTGAGTTTAGGCACACTCCCTGTAATTGCTCTGCACAAACCTGCACTATCTCTCTTGAACTTCTGAACCTGTAGATGGTTCGACCTCTGCACGCCTTTCCATGGCACTGTGTGCTCCTTGCGTCATAATTATTAGAAGAGAAACAATTGAAAATTATAACTAAATCAAGGACTCATTCAATAAAACATTAAAATTCACACTCACACAGATAACAACACAACATCTATTTAGTTTCAAAAGAATGAACAAGTTCACAGTCTCATAAGTTTGAGAGAAATTCTCCTCTCTTCTATATTTTTTCAACAATAACTTACAAAATTTTCAGCAATCTTCAACAACCTCTTCTGGGCATAGAATACATTGATTTATACATGAAAGGGATTATCAAGCCTTCCCTCTAGACTAATCTAGTGCTTTCATATCACAATTCAAATATTCCCACCACTAAGTTGATTACAATAAATGAACAATTACAATTCAGATATGAGTCGACGCTCAAAATTTGTACAACCTACAGGAATTAAAGAAAATTACATTATCTAGGAGCATATACAATGGCTATGTCTTGAATATCTCATGGGATATTTAATTACAACAACCTAAAAATTAAGTTAACACAACCTCCTTGGGATCCAAACTAGTTTAAAATGTGTTGCGTTGGATGTTGACCCATCTTCCACCAAACCTCTTTAATGATGACAATGATGCTCCTGCATCATACTCCCATGGGAAAAATATTCATGGGCTCATGTCCATGATCTCCTCGACTTCCTTTCCATGCTTCTAGATGTTTTCTTCATTTATCCAACTGACATCTTCTGTTGGATGATTCTTCCATTTAACTAGATATTCATGATAAATTTTCCTCATGGTTCTCTTAGCAATTATCTAATCCAAAATATTTTATATCTGAGGTTTCTCTGCTATGGGTATCTATTTTTTCCACTGAATATCCTCTTGATCATATGTCCCTCTTGTTTCATACAACTTGTAAGGATATAAGTCAACTACGTTAAATGTTGGTGAAACTCCAATGTCCTATGGAAACTCAATCTCATAAGCATTTGCAACAAATGTTATGAGGATTTTACAAGGTCCTATCTTCTTCAACTTTAATTTATTATATTTCCTTCCTGGAAATCCTCATGCATGCCAAGACTTGGTCTCCAAATTCAAAATTCACTTCTTTTCTCCTTTGATCTATTCTGTCCTTCTACATTTGGCTGCTATCCTGTAGTTGTCCTTTGATTTGTTCATGAAAATTTTCCATTTCTGCAGCGAAGTCCTCTACTCCTGGACTCCAAAATTCAACTTGTCTGAGATATCTCAATTCTGAAATTCCTTTGGGATGTATTCCATACATTATCTGGAATGGTATCTTACTAGTACTCCTATTTGGTGAATCATTATAGGCAAACTCTGATTGAGGTAGAATTTGATCAGACTGATTGCTATGTTTAGTTACCAAACTTCTTAGCATATTCCCTAAGATCCTATTCACCACCTTAGTATTTCCATGTATCTAAGGATTATATGTAGAAAATAAAGACAAATTTATCCCCAACTTCTTCCACAAATTCCTCCAAAAGTGTCCCAAAAATTTGGTGTCTCTGTCTGAAACTATAGTCCTCGGTAACCCATACAATCTCACAATCTCTTTGAAAAACATATTTTTTATGTGAGTAGGATCACTGGTTTTATGACATGGTATGAAATGTGTCATATTTTAAAAACTGTCAACTACCACAAAGATTGAATTATTTCCCCTCTGGGTTTCTGTATTGAATCCCAAAACAAAATCCATACTTATGGCATCTCATGCCCTATTTGGAATAGGAAATGGTTGATCCAATCCTGTGTTTTGCTTCTTCCCTTTAGCATAATGGTGAATTCTACATTTGTCTACAAAATTCTTCACATCAAACGTCATTCCTAGCCAATAGGATGAAGAAATTAATTGTGCGTATGTTTTATCATTGCCAAAATGTTCATCCAATCCTACACTTAGTTTTTCCTTAAAAAAAAATTCCCTCATTGAACATATTCGAACAAACAATTGACTTCCTTTGAACAACATTTCTTCTTGGATTATGTACACCACCCATTGGCTTATATCTCTCATCAAAGGATTTTCACAAGCTTCATAGGCTTCCTTGAAATTTGGGTCTTCCCAGTAAATCTCCTTGAGGCGTTCGAATCCCAAAGTCTCCACTTAGAATTCCCGCAAGATTAAACATCTCCTGCTCAAAGAATCCACAAATATTTTAGCATTCCCACTAATATGTTTAATGGACAAAGCAAAATTCTGCATGAATTCTACCCATTTGGCATGTCTCTGATTCAACTCCTCTTGTTTGGCTAGGAGTTGCAAAGCATGATTGTCATATATTGAATGCTTCTTCTTGACATCATTTAAATTATCACTAAAATAAGCAACATGATTATTATCCTGACTTAAAACTGCACCAATGGCCACTCCACTTGCATTACATTTGACTTGGAAAATATTCCTAAAGTCTTGAAGAATTAAGATGGATTTCTCTGTTATCTTTTCTTTTAACATTCCAAATTCTTTCTCAGCTTATTTTGTCCAGTTAAAAAGATCTATGTTCCTTCTTTATAGTATCTAGTATGGGTGCACATATACTGTTGAAATTCCTGATGAATTTTCTGTAAAATCTTGCTAACCGATGAAAACTTATTACCTCAAATATACTCCTTTGAGAAAGCCATTCTCTTATATCCCTCACCTTCTCTGGATCCATCTTCAATTCATTTCAAGATATTACAAACCCCATATACCCAAGTTTTTTATTCATAAAATAACACTTCTTCAAACTCGCTAACAGTTTTTCCTGCTGCAATCTGCTCCACACCATCCTTAGGTGTCTTATATTATCCTCCTTGGTCATATTGTAAACTAGGATATCATCAAAATAAACAATCACAAATTTCTCAGTAAAATCTTTGAATACTTTTTTCATTAACCTCATGAATGCACTTCAATCATTTGTTAAACCAAATGGAATAACAAGCCACTCATATAGACCTTCATTTGTTTTGAATGTTGTTTTCCATTCATCCCCCTCTCTCATCCTTATATTATGATAGCCAATTTTCAAGTCTATATTGGAAAAATAACTGGCCCCACTCAAAAAATCCATTAAATCATCCATTGTGAGTAAAGGAAATCTATACCTGATGATTATCTTGTTGATGTCTCTAGAATCTGTGCACATTCTCCAACCTCCATCCTTTTTTGGACTTAACAGAGTTTGTACTACACACGGGCTCATACTTTCTCTAATCAATCCTTTATCCAACAAATATTGGAATTACTCCTTGACTTCTTCATTCCCTTGAGGGTTCAATCTATATGTTTCTTTGTTCGAAAAACTTTCTCTCGGAATAAGGTCAATATGGTGACTAATACTCTTGATGGGCAGTAAGTATGATGCAACTCATCCACCACGATGTCAACAAAATTATCCAACAATTCCTAAACTTCCACAAAAAATAATTTATAATATTATTTGTAAGGATGACTCTTGTTTTACCTATAACATCAAACTTCATTTCCTTATATTTCTTAACTTCTTTCAAGAGCTCCTTCCCACTCATGAGATTTATATGCGGACTAGCCTCCTCTTTAACCCTCTTTTCCTCAAGTCGCAACAACATATTCTTACACCCATGTTTCTCAAGGGTATAAGTATTCTTCCTCCCATCATGTATGACATTTATGTCATATTTCCAAGGCCTCCCCAATAGAACATGATAAACATCCATAGGTATGACACCACATAAAAATTTGTCCTTATAACTACCAATTTTAAACTCAACTTTACATTGTTTACTTACCATGACTTGATGTCCTTTCTGCAACTACGACACCCTATATGAACTCGTATGTATTGTCGTTTACAACTTTATATTTTCCACCATCTTAGTGGACACTAAATTATCAGTGATCCCAATGTCTATTATCACCTTGCATTCTCTATCCTTGGTCTTGCAAGCACTTATGAATAAACTGTTTCTTTGGGTTGGTTCTCGTACCTCTTTTTCGGGATTCACAAGAGCTTTCCTCATCATGAGAGATATTCCCTCTTAATTACTTTTGCTTTCATCTGAATCTCCACATTCCTTTGTTGTGCCTCAGAAACATGAACTTCTCTAACTCATGCATTCTTATTTTAAGGACATTCCCAAGGCATGTGCATTATTTTCTCGCAAGAATAACACTTGATTTTTCCTCCTTTGCCTCTTGAAAAATGTCTCCTTGCTCTATAGTCTCCTCCTCTAGAATTTCCTCCTACATTTTTCTAATTGTTAGATATGCCAAATTCTTCCCTTGACTTCTAGAACTTCTCTATGGTGGTTCTTTTTCCTTTGTTAGGACTCGTCGCCCAGTTCTTTTGGCTCTTCTTCCTCACCAATTTTTCTTCTTATTTTAGGGCTACCTAATAAGAATATTCTATATTCCTCATTGTTATCACACTAATCTCATCCTGTATTTCATACCTCAATCCATTAATATACCTATAAAATTTATCTTCATCATTTTCCTCATGTCTTTCTCTTATATTCATCTTATAGAATTCTTCAGTATATTCTTTCACTGGCAAACCCTTTTGCCTCAGATTCTGCAACCTTCTGAACATATTCAACCGATGATCCTTGGGTATGAATTTATCCTTAATATTAGCTACCATTATATCCCAACTTTTAATATTGGCCTTAAATTTTCTCCTTCTGTCAACTTACAACTCATCCCACCATGAATATTCATGCCCCCTCAACCTTGTCACAACATGCTTCACTTTATTCTCATCATCAATATCCTCATATTCAAAGTATTTGTCCAAAGTACTTAGCCATTCAAGAAACTCTTCTACATTTAAATTACCTTAGTATACTAGGACCTCCATATTTTCTCTGGTTCCTAACTTGACAACAACTCTTAGTAACCTATCCTCTATTGTGCATCCTCATGCAACTTCTTCTTCTTATGGGTTTTCTCTCTTAGAATCACTAACATCATCGGTCTCTAGTGCTCTCCTTTGTGTTGTTTCCATGGAATCCATCCTTGCTCAAAGGTATATCATTTCCTCCTCCATAGATGCATTGGATACAGGTCCCTCCCTCGTCTTCTCAGTGGCATGGTTTATTATATACTCTTCCCACAAAAAGATATTTTTTCGAATCTGATATCACTTGATGAAAACCCCCTATGGGCATGTGCGACCTACCAGTCTAGGATCAAACTACAAAGGAGACATAGTGGCTCTCGGGATCCCACTGACCCCTACATTTATCTTACCCACAAGATTCACAATACACTGAAATGAAATTTAAATTCGTGAGAGTTCCTTTGGTCCACGCAACTTGTCCATGAAACCATGTCTTGTGACCGAGCGTTTGGAAAAATGTTTATTCAATTCTCTGGGAATACTGTCTTTGGGAGTTTCCATGCGCCAACAAAAATCAATGCACTTTCCCTGAATAGTCAAACCGTCATACTCTTGAAGAGTCCAAGTATCAACGATTCACGCTCCTTCACTATATCAACAGTCCAGATTTATTCTGAGCTTCAAAGGTTTGGGAGATTCTCCATTGTACACAAAAATTACCAAATTCCCAGAGATTTTCGAATGGTTGAACCACTTAGGGATCCAAGGAATCCCTCTCACCCATTGATATATATGAAGATTCGCTCCAAGACTTCAAAGATTCAAATATTTGGGCCTATCTTGCAGAAAACAACTTAAATTTTTTTGGATCAGCGAAGTCTAAAGTAATTAGCACTTAACGACTCTACTGCTTCTCCCAATAAAACAACGATGAGGGATTTCGACTTCTCCTGAATAGATCTCATCCTTTCGACCTTAAACAAAGGGGTTTATCCTTTGTTCATGTTCCTCCTTAGAGACTTACACTCATTGTTTCTCTTGAGCATTGTCACTTCGAAAACTCAGACTTTGGTGCACACTTTATGCTTCTCTCCTGAGCTTGTGACTTAGGAAAATAACCTGCGCACTCCTTGCGCTAACCCTTCTGAGCTTTATCAACACTTAAAGAAATTTTGACTCAGTGCACTCCTTGCACTTGTCTCCCATTTGAGCTTTTATAGTGATATGATTGTAGGTGCACTCCCTGCGCTTTCTCTGTGGAAACCTAAACTATCTCTCTTGAACTTCTAAACATGTAGATGGTTCGGCCTCTGCACTCCTTGTGTTGGTACTCTGCACTCCTTGCATCGTAATTATTAGAAGAGAAAAAATTGAAACTTATAACTAAATCAAGGACTCATTCAATAAAGCATTAAAATGCACACTCATACACAGAGATAACAATGCAACATCTATTTAGTTTCAGAAGAATGAAATAGTTCACAGTCTTATAAATTTGAGAGCAATTCTCCTCTCTTCTATATTTTTTCAAAAATAACTTACAAAAGTTTCAAAAATCTTCAGTATCCTCTTCTAGGAATAGAATACATTGATTTATACATGAAGGGGATTCTCGAGCCTTCCCTCCAAACTACTCTAGTCCTTTAATATCATAATTAAAAGCTTCCCACCACTAAGATGATTACAATAAATGACCAATTACAATTCAGATATGAGTTGGCACTCAAAATATTTACAACCTACAGGAATTAAATACAATTACATTATCTAGGATCATATAAAATGGATCTATCCTAAATACCTCGTGGAATCTTTAATTAAAACAACCTCAAAATTAAGTTGACGTGCCCTCCTTCAGATCCAAACAAGTTTAAAATGTGTTACACTAGATGTTGAGTCATCTTCCACCAAGCCTCATTAATGATGATGATGATGCCCCATCATCAACTATTCTAATTACAAAAAGAATGATTATCCATGAAAATCTAATCACAATAAGATCGTTGAAGAAATGTTATCCATAAAAATAAGAATGCCCATTTTTAATGCGCAACAAAATTTCTTTATTAAAAAAAAACAATCGACAAAGGTCTCAAGCAACTATTTTTTGGAAGCAAATTAATATATACAATTTATTTTTGTTCAACAACATCTCTATATCAATGATTAATTTATTTCACAGAATTTATTTACTGAAAGATATAATACACCAAAATTAACAATATACACAAAAAATGTTGTTTCTAGGATTATTGAAGGATGATGATGATTCCACTTACACACGAAACTGCACAATTCTCTCCTTAAGATTGCTAACTGACGATTTCACCGGTACCTCCCAAACAATTCTAGGGGTATTCTTCTTACCACTTAGCCCCCCAAACAGAAAAGGGGCCACACACAAAAACTAGAATTTCAATAGCACCCAAAACTTTGGAACCTAACTTTCACAAGTAAAACTTAGTCAACAAAACATTTGGCAGCATAATAGTACTAGAAAGAGTGACCCATTTCCCTTCTACACCATTTTTTTTATAGAATAATTCTCAATGACACTTTTCCTCGTGCACAACTGATTCATTTTAAACAATTAAATTAAATGATTAGTCATTGAACACATGTGTCACACTCTCCCAAAGTTTCACGTGTATTTATCCTTTTCATTTTATTTAAAAATCTATTTTCCTTCACATTCCCCTATGTGTTCCTATATTCACTCTTAGTTGTCCCTTTCTTCCCCAAATTTTCATTTAATGTGTTTCCCCTAACTAGATCTTAGTTAGAGTTGGATTAGGAGTCTCCTTTTAGTTAGCCTTGGTGGTAGATTTACTCAAGATTCCATTCTATGTGTACACCTATTCTCTCATGTTTTAATTTCTTTCTATTTCAAAAATCCCTTTTATTAATTTCATGCAAACATGTGCATTTTACCCAACCTCTATTTTTATTACCCTTTTTCCTAGAGTTTGATTTTATTTCAATTCTTTTAATTTATTTGATATTTTTATTTAGTCCCTTATTTAAACTTAGACTCATACTTGGTTTTAGACATAGACTTGGTCTTATACTTTGTCTTAGGATCTTGTTAGGCTTACTAAATTTATTGATTATTTAAAAATATGTTCTAACAATGTCTAACGTTTCATTTCTATTTTTCTAGGCCATCTAGATTTATTGACTGACATTTAATTATACGATGTGCCCTTCAAGATGCACCTCCATGATCCAAGGGTGCCACTTTCCTTTGATTGGTTTTGGAAGTTTTTATGACCCTTGGATTCAACATTCCACTCGTTCGAGCTTGTGAGAGACTAAGGGATTCTAAGGAATAAGGATTTCACATAATTCCACGCCCTTTAGAAATATCCATGAGAAATTGTCTCAGTTCGCCCTCATGGCATTGTGAACCTCTCGAACTAACTAATAATTAACCTACATTTAAGGTCATGGTGGGAGTGCTATTAGTATATTATAAGGACACTTCCACACCTCTCCCTCAAATTTCGGCCTTCTATGCATGACCCCTCTACTCCTTCTGTGACTCGGATTAACAAGAATTGTCAAGCCTACATCCAATGAAAAAAACAATGTCAATAATTCACATGTATATGATCCAGGTGGATATCAGTGGCCACCCACCTTTTCCAAATGGCTCAAAATAGTTTTCTGGCCATTTTGGAAATTTACTATTTTTAGCAGGTTTTAACTTCCGGGGCCATTTTGAGGGTCCAAATGAAGGTTTTTTGAGATAAAGGTTATCAATTATAGCTGAAGGCATGATTTATCCCCCAAAATGAATCTCCTCAAAAATACCTTTCCAACGAGCTATCACACGCCTAAAACGGAGATCGTATGCAAAAGTTACGACCCCGGGAAGTTGGTGTACTCACTTACCCAAACGGGGCCCACATGACTTTTGGTGCTTCATCTCCTAGGGTTAGGTTTTTGGATGTATAGGAATTTTGGCATTCCTGTTTATTGTAAAAGGGCCTTCAGAGCCTCATTGTAATCATCTTCTTTTGAATGCGAGTAGCCGTCACATCTCTTCTCAGAGATAAGCTGTCACCATTCTAGCGAGTCTTTCACTCTGTATTTTTACAGTCTCTGTACATTTCTCTGATTAATAGAAATCATGTATTACTGTATATTTATGTTTATGTTTGCATCTCTGATACATTTCTATTATATTATTCAATATCTGCAATATCTCTGTGCAATTCTTTATTATATCTCTGCACTCATTTCCTGCCGAAAATAATCCAGATCAGTGGTATCAGAGCAGGCTGCTCTTGATCGTTTTTCAGTGCATGTCCCTGACGAGGTCCGAGTATAGAAAGTTGGGTCTGGAGCTTGTCTCTCTCGAGGAAAATCGCTCTCGCACACCCAAGAAACCCTCAATGGTGGAAGAAAAGAAAAACGATGGAGCAGACGATCCTATTAGTCTGTTGCTTGAGCAAGCTCTCACGCGGCAGAGGGATGAAATGATGGAGAATTTTTCCCACATCCTTCAACACCTGTTGATAGCATTAGGTGCATCTTCATCAAGTGACCTCTTTGGAGGCACCTCGATTTTCAAGGTACAGGTTAATTTTGATATTCCCGTATTTGAAGGTCAAATAGATGCAAATGCCCTAGATAAATGGTTAAATCTGCTAGAAGGTTATTTCTCTGTTCATAATTTTCTAGACAAAGAAAAGATCACCTTCGCACTCCTTAAGCCTCTCCCCCATGTCAAACATTGGTGGGAAACTTACTAGGAGCAGAGTTCCACAGAGGATTCTGGAATATATGGGGCCGAGCCCACTTGAGAATTTTTTGTGGATGTGGTAAAGGAACAGTACTACCCTGTTGGCAACTATGAGGACCAGTACATGAGATGGACCACACTATGGCAAGAGAAGGGCCAATCAGTTCCAGAGTTCACCAATAACTTCCATACCTTATGCACCAAGCTGGGTATCAAAGACTCTGAATGACATTTGGTTCTGAAATACCGTGGGGCTCTACACAGATACATCCAAACTGAAATGGATTTTCTGGACATCTCATCACTCGGTGCTGCCTATCGATATGCTGTTAAAATCGA
>ML778769.1:614649-627317 GCA_009831015.1 Picea engelmannii | reverse complement strand
CTAAGGAGGGAGGATTGATCCAGGTGGATATCGGTGGCCACCCACCTTTTCCAAATGGCTCAAAACAGTTTTCTGGCCATTTTGGCAATTTACTATTTTTAGCAGGTTTTAACTTCCGGGGCCATTTTGAGAGTCCAAATGAATGTTTTTCTAGATAAAGGTTCTCAATGATAGCCTAAGGAATAATTGATCCCCCAAAATGAATCTCCTCAACAATACCTTTCTAACGAGCTATCACACGCCTAAAACGGAGATCGTATGCAAAAGTTACGACCCCGGGAAGTTGATGTACTCACTTGCCCAAACGGGGCCCACATGACTTTTGGTGCTTCATCTCCTAGGGTTAGGTTTTTGGATGTCTAGGAATTTTGGCATTCCCGTTTATTGTAAAAGGGCCTTCAGAGCCTCATTGTAATCATCTTCTTGTGAATGCGAGTAGCTGTCACATCTCTTCTCAGAGATAAGTTGCCACCATTCTAGCGAGTCTTTCACTCTGTATTTTTACAGTCTCTATACATTTCTCTGATTAATAGAAATCGTGTATTACTGTATATCTATTTTTATGGTTGCATCTCTGATACATTTCTGTTATATTATTGAATATCTTCAATATCTCTATGCAATTCTTTATTATATCTCTACTCTCATTTCGTGCCGAAAATAATCCGGATCAGTATAAATCTTATTGTAATCAATCATATTTCACATGTGCATAAAATGAAATACTAAAAAAAAATGCAATCCACTCCCTGAATCAATATGGAGTCCAAGGAAGTCCATTGATGCCATCATCATCCATAACCTATCATGTGTCCTGTACACTCAGGAGAACACGTCAATAATATATATCAATACATATGCATCTAAAAGTAACAAAAATCACAATGCATTATCATCATCATATATAACTCATAATTGAAAAGAAATCATAATTTACCATAATCAGATCACTTTCACAGAAGTATCCTCAAAGAATAAGTCAATATAAGTGTGATGATTAGAACATGTTGTTACATACACCCCCTGTTGTTTTAAACTTCCTCTCGATGTTTCTACATTTTATAAATGAAAGTAGCTAAATGTATCTGACAAGATCTACATATCTAATGTATCAAACAAATAAGGAAAATTTTGATGCATATCAAATGCATCCTCCCATGTAGTTGAGTGTGGACTATAATTGTCCCACTGTGCCTTGACCTAATTGACTATTTGACACCATAGTTGTCAAGTACGATGGTATAGAATGTGAGTCGGCTCCTCCATGAAAGAACCCTCGTCCAACAACTGCAAAGTACTCATTTCAATAACATGTGATTGATCACTAATATAATGTTGTAAAATAGATACATGAAATACATCATGCATACGCCTCAAAGAATCACGAAAGGCTAGTCAATAAGCCATGGGTCCTTTCCTTTCTACAACTTTGAAAGGTATCACAAACCTAGGAGAGAGTTTAGCAGCCTTTCCAAATTTGATTGAACTCTTATGTGGTTTTACCCACAAGAAAGCTTTGTTGCCAATATCATAATTGTGATCAATGCGATGCACATCCACATAGCTCTTATTTCAATCTTGCACTTCCTTGATCCTTTGAATTATCGATTGCATTTGTTATTCCATTTCTTGGATCAATTCTGGTCCCACTAGGACCCTATCCTCTAGTGGATCCCAACTCAGAGGCATCTGACATGGTCATCCGTAAAGAAACTAAAATAGTGCCATCTTAATCGTACTCTGGAAGTTGTTGTATGAAAACTCTACTAAAGGAAATAAGTTTTCCCAGTTCTTATGTTGATCCATCATGTGCATCCAAAACATATCCTCTAAGATCCGGTTTGTTCTTTCTGTTTTTCTATAGGTTTTTGGGCAATATTTTGTACTAAAATGAAGTTATGTTCCCAAAGCCTCTTGGAAACTAGTCCAAAATCGTCTAGTACACACTAGTCCTCAGTAAGATATCATCTTCCTTGGTACATCGTGTAGTATCACAATCTCTCTAACAAAAACTCTAGCTATATCTCGTTCTTGATACGTCATATGCACTGGAATAAAGTGTGCACTCTTCATCAGAGTGTCAACAACTACAAAAATCGAATCATGTCTCCTTGTTGTTAGTGGCAATCCAACCATAAAATTCATCGAAATGACCTCCTATTCCATTTCAGGAATCGTGTATGGCTGTAAAAATCCTGTTGGATGTCTATGTTCAACCTTGACTTGCTGACATTATAGACATCTCGCCATGTAAATAACTATGTATGCTTTCATTCCTTTCCAGAAGAATAAAGGCTTAAGGTATACCTTCATCTTCGTGAATCCTAGATGAGCCATATAAACTCCTTGATGAGCGTCTCTTAAAATCAAACTTCTTAATTCATTGTTAGGAGGTACATAAATTTTGTTGTTATACCTCAACAATCTATCACTATTAAATGAATACCATTCATACTTCGGTACCATGATGGTATCTTGTGCACTGCTATCCTTAACTTCATTGTACCAATTATCGTCAATTTGTGGAGCTAGAATCTTTTCTCGAAGATTCATCTTAAGAGGTAATACCAAGAATATGTGTGGTCTCCGACTCAAGACATCTTATACGTTACTCACTTTTCCTTTAATGTAATAAATTTTGAAATCGTATTTGCTAAGTAGTGTTGGCCAACGCCTTTGTTGTGCATTCAGGTCACTTTGAGTAAAAATATGTTGCAATCCACAATGATTTGTTTTTAATTCGAATTTTACTCCAATCAAAGAATGTCTCCATACTTTCAATGCATATACAATGCCTAATAACTCCAAGTCCTGCATTTCATAGTTTTCCTCATGCCGTCTTGATTTCCTTGAAATGTAAGTGATCACTTGACCATATTGCATTAAAAATCGGCCTAAAACTTCCTTGTATGCATCCATGCATACCAAGAAATATTTTTCCATGTCAAGGACCTTCAATATCAGCATTTTCATTAACAACTCAAGATTTTGAAATGTTTCCACGCATTTTTTTGTCCTTACAAATTTCTTGTTTTTCTTTTGCAATTTCATGATTGGATTTGCTATATTCAAAAATCCTTCAGTGAATCATCATAATATCTTGGTAAACCCATAAAGATATGTACTTATTATACATTCATCAGAGCTAGCCATTTCATAATAGCCTCTACTCTCGCTAGATCCACAATGATACCTTCTCCAGATATGATATGTCCCAAGTAATGAATCGTTGATTGGTAAAAATAATATTTCGATAGCTTCCCGTACAATTTATTTTCTTTTAGAAACTATAAAACTAATATCAAGTGTTTTTCATGCTCTTTTATCATCTAAGAATAAATCATTATATCATTAACGAATACTTGTACAAAATTTTCCAAGTATTCATGGAACACCCCATTCATCAAACTCATGAATACGCCTGGGCCATTCGTCAATCTAAATAGTAAAACAATAAACTCATAGTTTCTGAACCTCATCTTAAATGAGGTCTTAGGGATATATTCTTCCTTAATTTGCAACTGATGATATCCCAATATCAAGTAAATCTTCAAAAACATTGTTTCTCCCTTCATATGATCAAACAAATCGTCAATCCTTGGAAAAGGATATTGGTTCTTGATCGTCACTTTGTTCAATTAATGATAGTCAATACCAAGTCTCCATGATCCATACTTCCTTCCTAGAAAAAATAACTGGTGCACCCCAAGTGATACACTTGGATGTATAAGTCCCAAATCCAACAACTCCTCCAATTTCATTTTCAACTCCTACAATTCTGGTGTCGACATCTAGTATGGAGTTCTTTCAATCAGTTATGTTCCATGTTTTAGGTTTATTGTAAACTTCAATTCTCTTTATGGTGGCAAACCTGGAAATTCCTCGGGAAACACATAGGCAAACTTTGATACTACATTAATATTTTCTATTCCTTTCTTGTCCCACTTTTCATTTAAAGATAACATGGCGTATAATTTACACCCCTTTCACATACTATTTTGTAATTGTAGGGAAAAACTAAACCTCAGAGACACTCCATGGTTTCTTCCTACAATCACTCTACTCTATCCCAAATCATCCATCAAACTTAACCATTTTGTCTTGCAGTTAAGTATCGCATCATGTGATTCCAACCAGTCCATGCCAATAAATATGTCATAAGATCCTAATATCGTGACATAAAGATTGGCCTTGATTACAAAATCACCCAAGTTAATTCTACATTCCATAAAATTTCCTCCAACATTCTTCTTGGCACCCGATTCGATTTCTGCGTATTTGAACTCATATGAATTCTTCTTCCTTTACCTTGAATGACAATTTTGAATTTTTTTAATTTTTTATGCCCGTTCAAGACTTTTAGTATTCATAAAACTTTTTGTTCTTCAGTGTGAAAACTTAAGGCATAACCTAGGCGAGTTTTGTATATAGTAACGTTTAAATTGAATGGAGGTTGTTATTCATTGAGGGTTTAATTAATGACCTCACAATGGTTCCAACACTTCTCATAAAAAGGAACAATTTTATCAATTAATTAACTATTGTATCGTTTAATTTATTCATAGTGAGAAATACTCTTAACTATAATTAGTGCATAAGTTGATTATAATTTCTAGTATTACTCATTTTATTCCCAATATATGTTAATATATTCTAGGAACCCTTTTATTTTAAGTATAGAATTCTAGTAGTTCAAGTAATTAAAATAAAAAATTCAACTATCTATTGAAAAGAAAAATATAATCCGATCCTAACTTTGACTTAGATCTAAGAATATTGAGTACATGGAATTGAACAAAAATTTGTAAACCTACTCATTTACATTTAAGAAATGGTAGTAGGGTTTGGGTAAAGATAACGAGAGAGGAAAAATAATCTATGGTTGCGATAAGTTGGACACAAAGCAATGAAATCAACACGAATTCTCTCAGTTTCATTCAATACTTAACTGATAGTTAATTAATAATTTACAATCGTGGTACACTACCTTTAAAAATTAAATTAAGTCACCTGGTGGGTTATGTGTAACAACCATGGTTAAATAGTTGCATAGGGTTTATTAAGTATAGTTAATTAAATAATTAACTGTCTTAATGTGTATTAGTTAAGTAATGATTAACTATTAATAATATCAATTAATTAATTAATTGATTACTTAACACATTCAATGATTTGGGTAATGAATTAAATGGCTTAATAAATTTAATTTATTTATTATAAGATTTTACGTATGTGGGGGGGGGGGAATGAAGCATTAAGTGGAGGGATAAGGTAATAAAGGGAAGGATAAGGTAATAAATGGAGGGATAAGGTGGGTCGCATTAATGGAGGGTAGGGATTCAGTGAATGGGGGGAGATATGACTGGGCATAGGCTTACAAGAGAGCATTATGAAAAATGGGGAGGAGAGGACTGCAATTTTTCTGGTTTTGGAGGTTGGGTGAACTGTGGCAGGAGGCACCTGGTTGCTAGGAATTTTGGGCTCGGGGGCCAGGAATCCTCACAGAATCCTGGAGCTAGGGAGCCAGAAAGGTTGCTCCTAGATGGTTGGGTGGTCAGTCAGTTGTGGGTAGGGTTTGGTCAGAGCATCAGGTTGGGCAAAGCAGCAGAGAGGACAGCCAGAAATTGGGATAATAACATCAGACAAATGTATTTTTAATTATGAATTTGGTCGGTTATGTGATGATTATGTAATTTATTTTCATGCTGTATATAAATTTAATTCCCATTGAATATTAAATGCTTATATGATGATTAATGAATTACTTATGCGTTGAAAGAAATTTTATGTTTAATTGTATGAATTTTATTAGACTTGTTAATTTATGGTTCCTACACATGGTATCAGAGTTGTACTTCACAATCTGGGGCCAACTACTCAAAATTGACCCAAAATAAACGAGAAAACCTTAGAAACTCTTGTAAGTTTGAAGGAGGCCTGTTCACCTTAGAACCTGCAAGAAGCCTCACATGTATGTAAGAAGCCACTGTATATTTTTAGAAATAGCTTTTCTTCTAAAATAGAAATCTTCTAAAAAAAAAAATAGCTTTTTCTTCTAAAATAAAAAAAAACGTTAATGAGTAATAATATAATGAAATCCTTGAAAGGACACACAATCAGAGGAACAGAACACACCAACTTTTAGCATTTCTATTATTTGGCAAGAGATATACTTAAAACAAAGACATTCTCTTGCTTTCCCAGCGCTTATGTTGATCTATCATGTGCATCAAAAACATATCCTCTAAGATCCGGTTTGTTTTTTTTATTTTTCTATAGGTTTCTGGGCAATATTTTGTACTAAAATGAAGTTATGTTCCCAAAGACTCTTGGAAACTAGTCCAAAATCGTCCAGTACACACTGATCCTCAGTCAGATATCATCTTCCTTGGTACATCGTGTAGTCTCACAATCTCTCTAACAAAAACTCTAGCTATATCTCATTCTTGATACATCATATGCACTGGAATAAAGTGTGCACTCTTCATCAGAGTGTCAACAACTACAAAAATTGAATCATGTCTCCTTGTTGTTAGTGGCAATCCAACCATAAAATTCATCGAAATGACCTCCCATTTCATTTCAAGAATCGTGTATGGATGTAAAAATCCTGTTGGATGTCTATGTTCAACCTTGACTTGCTGACATTATAGACATATCGCCATGTAAATAACTATGTATGCTTTCATTCCTTTCTAGAAGAACAAAGGATTAAGGTATGCCTTCATCTTCGTGACTCCTAGATGAGCCATATAAACTCCTTGATGAGCGTCACTTAAAATCAAACTTCTTAATTCATTGTTAGGCGGTACATAAATTTTGTTGTTATACCTCAACAATTCGTCACTATTAAATGAATATCATTCATACTTCGGTACCATCATGGTATCTTGTCCACTACTATCCTTAACTTCATTGTACCAATTATCGTCAATTTGTGGAGATAGAATATTTTCTCGAAGATTCATCTTAAGAGGTAATACCAAGAATATGTGTGGTCTCTGACTCAAGACATCTTATATGTTACTCACTTTTCCTTTAATGTAATAAAATTTGAAATCGTAGTTGCTAAGTAGTGCTAGCCAATGCCTTTGTTGTGCATTCAGGTCACTTTGAGTAAAAATATGTTGCAATCCACAATGATTTGTTTTTAATTCGAATTTTCCTCCAATTAGATAATGTATCCATACTTTCAATGCATATACAATGCCTAATAACTCCAAGTCCTGCATTTCATAGTTTTCCTCATGCTGTCTTGATTTCCTTGAAATGTAAGCGATCACTTGACCATATTGCATCAAAACTCGACCTAAACCTTCCTTGTATGCATCTGTGCATACCAAGAATTATTTTTCCATGTTAGGGACCTTCAATATTAGCATTGTCATTAACAACTCCTTAAGATTTTGAAATGTTTCCACGCATTTATTTGTCCTTACAAATTTCTTGTTTTTATTTTGCAATTTCATGATTGGATTTGCTATATTAAAAAATCCTTCAACGAATCATCAATAATATCTTGGTAAACCCATAAAGATATGTACTTCTTATATGTTCATCAGAGCTAGCCATTTCATAATAGCCTCTACTCTCGCTAGATGCACAATGATACCTTCTCCAGATATGATATGTCCCGAGTAATGAATCTTTGATTGGTAAAAATAATATTTCGACAGCTTCCCATACAATTTATTTTCTTTTAGAAGCTGTAAAACTAATCTCAAGTGTTTTTCGTGCTCTTTTATCGTCTAAGAAAAAATCATTATATCATTAACGAATACTTGTACAAAATTTTCCAAATATTCATGGAACACCCCATTCATCAAAATTATGAATACACCTGGGCCGTTCATCAATCTAAATTGTAAAACAATAAACTCATAGTTTCTGAACCTCATCTTAAATAAGGTCTTAGGGATATCTTCTTCCTTAATTTGCAACTGATGATATCACAATATCAAGTAAATCTTCAAAAACATTGTTTCTCCCTTCATATGATCAAACAAATTGTCAATCCTTGGAAAAGGATATTGGTTCTTGATCATCACTTTGTTCAATTAACGATAGTCAATACAAAGTCTCCACGATCCATTCTTCCTCCCTAGAAAAAATAATTGGTGCACCCCAAGTGATACGCTTGGATGTATAAGTCCCAAGTCCAACAACTCCTCCAATTTCATTTTCAACTCCTACAATTCTGGTGTCGACATCTAGTATGGAGTTCTTTCAATCAGTTATGTTCCATGTTTTAGGTCTATTGTAAACTTCAATTCTCTTTTTGGTGGCAAACCTGGAAATTCCTCAGGAAACACATAGGCAAACTCCAATACTACATGAATATTTTCTATTCCTTTCTTGTCCCACTTTTCATTTAAAGATAACATGGCGTATAATTTATACCCCTTTCACATACTATTTTGTAATTGTAGGGAAAAAATAAACCTCAGAGACACTCCTTGGTTTCTTCCTGCAATCACTCTACTCTATCCCAAATCATCCATCAAACTTAACCATTTTGTCTTGTAGTTAAGTATCGCATCATGTGATTCCAACCAGTCCATGCCAATAAATATGTCATAAGATCCTAATATCATGACATAAAGGATTTCCTTGATTACAAAATCACCCAAGTTAATTCTACATTCCATAAACTTTCCTCCAACATTCTTCTTGGCACCCGATTCCATTTCTGGATATTTGAACTCGTATTAATTCTTCTTCCTTTACCTTGAATGACAATTTTGAATTTTTTTAATTTTTTATGCCCGTTCAAGACTTTTAGTAATCATAAAACCTTTTGTTCTTCAGTGTGAAAACTTAAGGCATAACCTAGTCGAGTTTTGTATATAGTAAGGTTTAAATTGAATGGAGGTTGTTATTCATTGAGGGTTTAATTAATGACCCCACAATGGTTCCAACACTTCTCATAAAAAGGAACAATTTTATCAATTAATTAACTATTGTATCCTTTAATTTATTCATAGTGAGAAATACTCTTAACTATAATTAGTGCATAAGTTGATTATAATTTCTAGTATTACTCATTTTATTCCCAATATATGTTAATATATTCTAGGAACCCTTTTCTTTTAAGTATAGAATTCTAGTAGTTCAAGTAATTAAAATAAAAAATTCAACTATCTATTGAAAAGAAAAATATAATCCGATCCTAACTTTGACTTAGATCTAAGAATATTGAGTACTTGGAATTGAACAAAAATTTGTAAACCTACTCATTTACATTTAAGAAATGGTAGTAGGGTTTGGGTAAAGATAACGAGAGAGGAAAAATAATCTATGGTTGCAATAATTTGGACACAAAACACCGAAATCAACACGAATTCTCTCAGTTTCATTCAATACTTAACTGATAGTTAATTAATAATTTACAATCGTGGTAGACTACCTTTAAAAATTAAATTAAGTCACCTGGTGGGTTATGTGTAACAACCATGGTTAAATAGTTGCATAGGGTTTATTAAGTATAGTTAATTAAATAATTAACTGTCTTAATGTGTATTAGTTAAGTAATGATTAACTATTAATAATATTAATTAATTAATTAATTGATTACTTAACACATTCAATGATTTGGGTAATGAATTAAATGGCTTAATAACTTTTATTTATTTATTATAAGATTTTACGTATGTGGGGGGGGAATGAAGCATTAAGTGGAGGGATAGGTAATAAAGGGAAGGATAAGGTAATAAATGGAGGGATAAGGTGGGTGGCATTAATGGAGGGTAGGGATTCAGTGAATGGGGGGAGATATGAATGGGCAGAGGCTTACAAGAGAGCATTATGAAAAATGGGGAGGAGAGGACTGTAATTTTTTTGGTTTTGGAGTTTGTTTTTGGAGGTTGGGTGAACTGTGGCAGGAGGCACCAGGTTGCTAGGAGTTTTGGGCTCGGGGGCCAGGATTCATCACAGAATCCTAGAGCTAGGGAGCCAAAAAGGTTGCTCTTAGATGGCTGTGTGGTCAGTCGGTTTTGGGCAGGGTTTGGTCAGAGCATCAGGCTGGGCAAAGCAACAGAGAGGACATCCAGATATTGGGATAATAACATCAGACAAAGGTATTTTTAATTATGAATTTGGTCAGTTATGTGATGATTATGTAATTTATTTTCATGCTGTGTATAAATTTAATTCCCGTTGAATATTAAATGCTTATATGATGATTAATGAATTACTTATGCGTTGAAAGAAATTTTATGTTTAATTGTATGAATTTTATTAGACTTGTTAATTTATGGTTCCTACACATGGTATCAGAGATGTACTTCACAATCTGGGGCTAAGGGCTTACCCACCTACTCAGAATTGACACAAAATAAATGAGAAAACCTTAGAAATTGTTGTAAGTCTGAAGGAGGCATGTTCACCTTAGAACTTGCAAGAAGCCTCACATGTATGTAAGAAGCCACTGTATATTTTTAGAAATAGCTTTTCTTCTAAAATAGAAATCTTTAAAAAAAAAAAATTAGCTTTTTCTTCTAAAAAAAAAAAAAAAAAACGTTAATGAGTAATAATATAATGACATCCTTGAAAGGACACACAATCAGAGGAACAGAACACACCAACTTTTAGCATTTCTATTATTTGGCAAAAGATATACTTAAAACACAGACATTCTCTTGCTACCAAACATGAAAACTCTTTATTTGAGAGAAATTCACGTCTTCAAAAGATATTTAGGTTGTAGACTTAATCTTTAAACATATCATATGCACATTCTATAGAAACTTATATTTTTTCCAAAAAAATAAATGTAAACCCCCCCCCCAAAAAAAAAAACTTTGAAGCAATTCTTAATCTTTCACCCATTTAGATCTTAACTGGACATTCATGAAACTACCTTTAAAAATAACTGGAAGAATCACAATCTCAGGCTATAAATCTATGTAAATTCCAACAGCTACAATAAACATTTAGCCAAAATTTAAAAAAAAAAACATCTTCAAAAGTTGCCAATCCCATGGAAAATTTTAGCAAACACGTAAATAAAATCAGAATTTAAGAAAATACAAACAAGATTTAGACAAAGTCACTGAATGATTTTACCACAAACATGGATATAGTAGCATACCAAGAAGTAAATTCCCACATGCAACCTAACAAGAAACAAAGAAAAATTTCTTAGGGTCATGTCTTCCCCTGAGCAACAACGATATGGAGTTCATTCCATGCAATTTCTCTTTGTTCCTAAGTAACATTGCCCATTTTGACCACCTCACTGAAGAGAAAATAAGATGGGCGAGGGATCCGAGCAAGGTTGTTTGTACAGTCTACAACTACCAATCCAAACTTTGGACCATAACCATCTGCAAAAACAAGTATCGGTGTCTTTAGCTTGACCTGACATAGTAATAGTATCATTTCTTACTAATTAGGATGCTTCTTGAAAGAAACTTCTAGTTTCAGGGCCAGATCAAATATGGCTGCCATAATTCTTCATACTGGTTTGAGGTGTAATAGCAAGGCTGTGTTTTGCAACCATTTACATTTTGACCAACAAAAGGAAAATGTGATATTGTAAAAACTATTATGAATTGCAAAAAAAAAAAATTAAATCCAATTTCAAAAAAAAAGTAAAGCATGTTTTCTCTTTACACCCCTTTCCATTGACAAATTTCGAAAGCAACTTAAAAACAAGTAACAGGAAATATAATTTCTTGGAGTGGTCAAGGGCACAATTTGCATGAGCATTTTACCAAGGAGCTAGCAAAAGTCCTCTAGAGCAGTGTAAAGGACTTTGTTTCCAATACCAATGTCCCTAGAGAACACTCATATTTTGGAGACAGTGTTAGAAAGTACAATATTATTACTTAGACAAACTCTTTCCATCATCATCCGCTACAATAAAACAACACACAGAAGACCATCCATTTAATTTGGGGTTGATTAATCAATATAAATCATAATCCGAATAGGATGCAAGAGAGGCAAGTTTGCAGTTCAACTTGACATAAGTTTCTACATTCATATCAGATTTAGCTATCCAAATTTAATCCAAAATGGCCATTTTTTTTTAAAGATATTATAGATACCCTTCTAGTTGGAGCCACGATAGATATGTTAGCTTTCCTTGCGTATGTAGATGGGGGTTTGGTCTGACCACTCTGTGGAATATGGGTATGTCACTCTTGAAGCACATGCATATTGAGTTTTTAAGGTGTTATATCAAGTGTCAAATCCACGCGACCTGCAACCTACAAGCCACACAACACAAATCAACACAATACACAGTCATAATGCATCAAGCACCAAGCACAAATGTGTATCCTTGGGCATCAAGCACCAAGCACCCGAGATTTGCAAGCCACACAACACAAGTCAAAGCTAGCCACACCACACAATGCACAAGCACTACATCCAAGTGCCCAAGACCAAATGCCACGACCCAGGGTAGCCTGTAGGCTATACAAAAAAAATAATAACACAAGAAAATCCCGAATAAAAAAAAAAAAATACAACATGGGTTAGTAGTAATATATGAAGTCAAGAGTCCCCGAGGTGTAGGACAGTCGGTGATGGAGTGTGTTGTTAAGCCACTCCGTGATGTTAAAGTTACCGGTTCGAAACCTGTGGGGACAAAAAATCCAACCATGTTAAGGTTTGGTGTGGCTCAGGCTGGGTGCGATCCCCGGGTGATTTTGACGGCTTAG
>ML778769.1:601130-613759 GCA_009831015.1 Picea engelmannii | reverse complement strand
GGGATATAATAATAATAATATAAAAATAATATATATAAAAAAATAAAGTATATACATTTTTTTTTTTGAAATGTTTTGGGGTCCATGGGTTTTGAACCCACAACCACCCACCGCCCAATCCTTAAGAAACAACCAAACACCAACGCGCCAAGGAAAGCCCACGAGTCAAGCATCAAATGATAGCCTTAGACTCATTTCTTCGACATTAGGTTGGAAGTCACCTTACTTAATTGTAAACGCAAAGTATATGGACTTAGAACAAGATAAGCAGGAGGGGGCTTCATGCGCGCTAGGAGGGTAAGTTAGAGGAATTAGCGAGTGGGGTACAGTGCTAGCATAGCTACCAGGTGAAGGAGTCAATAGTTTTCTTAAGTGAAGAAATCATGCTTAGATGCTTTATCCCTAACCTAGCTACCTCCCCTAAAGAGAGTAACATCTGTTTACAGACAAGTAAAATAAAAACTTACGCCTAACCTTGTTTTCTAGTTAAGTTGTGAAAATGTGAAACGTCCTTGAACTCATCCTGACAACCTTGGTTGATGCAGGTTAAATCATACAGGATGGTTAGGACTCAAGGGAATCGAGGTAGTGAAGCATCGTTGCAAGTACTGCCAACACTGCCAGCACCACCACCACCATCACCCAAACTAGCTCTCATACTGCACTCTTTGGAGGCCATAAATGAGACTTTAAAGGGGCGTCAACCAGCAGGGATCAAAGTGGAACCCCCACCATCTAGAACAGGTAATCCAGAAGCATCAAGGGATTCAGGGGGAGGACCTCCACCTAAAGACATCACTAGAGAACTGCAAA
The DNA here is from genome assembly GCA_009831015.1 of Picea engelmannii. Lineage (NCBI taxonomy): Eukaryota > Viridiplantae > Streptophyta > Pinopsida > Pinales > Pinaceae > Picea > Picea engelmannii. The sequence goes on along the minus strand of ML778769.1, from coordinate 612,946 downwards.
AGATCAAACTTCCTAAGTTTTCCGGGGGTCGCGTCAGTGAACGCACAGAAGCATGGTTGGAAGGCATGACAAGGTGTTTTACCTTAAGGGACTATGTGTCCACCTCAAAGGCGAAGATAGCAATTTTTCAGTTAAGAGACAGTGACTTGAACTGGTGGGGCAACCTAGAGAGGCAACTGCACCTTACCCCAGAAACTGTATCTTGGGAACTTTTCGAGGAGAGGTTCTGAAGGAAATATATGCCAACTTACTATGAGGAACAACAAGTAGGAGCGTTTCATGCCTTAGTACAGGGAAATAGAACCATAAAAGAATATGAGATTAGTTTTATGGAATTGGTAAAGTATGTTTTGTATATGGATAATGACCAACGACAGGCATAATGCTTTTTCTATTGGTTGAACCCTAAGATAAGGGCTATGGTGCGGATGTGGAAACCGTCTTTAGTAGCGAAATCTATGGAAAATGTGTGTTATGCAGAGGAACACATGAAATTAACCAGAGGTATGAGACTGACCTCTCTTCATTTCCTTGGATTCATGGGAAAGGCCCCTAGGACATTTCCCAGGGGAGAGGGCTCAAGGCCACCTCCATATGGTAATAGAGTCGCACCAAGGACATTAGCTGCATGGATTTCAATGGTAGCAAGTGCAACATCTTGTTCATCACCAACGATGTAGACAGGTCCACGACCATCTTAGGGAACAACTGGTAGGGGCAGGGGTTCCAGGGGAAGGAACTCATTTCAGAGACAGTCACATAACAGTGCACAGGTTCAATCCTGTGTTACCTATTGGGGATGTGGAGGACCCCATTACCAGGGTGACTGCCTAGAGTTACAATCAAGATTTGTGCATAGAGAAGGAAAGGCCCTGATGGGAAGAGCAAGTAGCAGCCACCAAATTTATGCAGCGGTTAATAGTCATTAGGCCGAACATCAATCCATGGTGGTGGAGTCATCATGTATGCTAAATCATATCAACGTTAAGATTTGATTTGATTCTGGTGCTACAGATAGTTTCATTTCACCATTTGCATTAGAAAAGAGTGGTTTTCCAACCTATGAGCACAATGACTTTGAACAAGTCGAGATGGCTTCAGGGTAAACACAAGCGGTAGGACCTAGTGTTGATAATTATATAGTAGACTTGGGAGTGTGTAATACCATGTTGAAGGTATACGTCACTTCTCTGAGGGCGTATGACCTAATCATTGGAATGGATTGGTTAGAAGCTCATCAAGATTTTGTGGATTGTTTCGCAAAAAGGGTTCTCTGTGTTGACAACGAAGGAAGGCCAATAGAGATATAGGGTGTACGAAGAAGGGTGTCATTACACTTTATCTCAACTATGAAGGTTAAGTGATGCTTGAGGAAAGGGTGTCAACTATATGTAGTGAAAGTATTGAATGAAAGGAAGGGACCGTCATTGAATCACTACCCAGTATTGTTAGAATTTAAGGATGTTTTTCCAAACGAGTTGCCAGGGTTACCTCCTGAGAGGGAGATTGATTTTACTATTGAGCTAAAACCTGGTGCAGAAACTATTTCCAAGACTTTGTATCATATGACAGTGCCAGAACTTTGTGAGTTGCAAATGTAGTTGAAAGAGGCCCAGTGTCTCACCTTGGGTTGCACCAGTAAATTTTGTAAAGAAGAAGGACAGTTCCTTACGATTGTGAATAGATTACAGGGACTTGAACCATCCTACAGTGAAAAATAGGTACCCAATGTCATGAATAGGTGACCTCTTCGATCAGATGAAAGGAGCAGCGGTATTCCCAAAGATCGATTTGCAATCAGGGTATCATTAGTTAAGGATTAAGGAAGGCGATATTCCTAAAACTGCATTTCAAACTCGGTTTGGACATTACGAGTTTGTCGTAGTACCTTTCGGATTGACCAATGTGCCAACATTATTCATGAGCCTCATGAACAACGTATTCCGGAAGTACTTAGACCATTTTGTACAAGTCTTTCTAGATGACATCCTCATCTATTCTAAGAACGAAAGAGAACATGAGGAAGACTTACGAGTGGTGTTGTCCTGCCTTACAGAGAACAAACTGTATGGGAAGTTGTTGAAGTGTTCCTTCTTCCAGAAAGAAATTGACTATTTAGGTCATATCATTTCCGGTGAAGGAATCTCTGTGGACCCATAAAAGGTAACGACCATTATGGAATGGCTAGTGCCGAAAAATGCCCATGAGGTGAGAAGCTTCATGGGGCTAGCAGGTTATTATCGAAGATTTGTGGAAGGATTCTAAAAAATAGTGAAACCCATCACCACTTTGAAGAACAAGGGGGTCAGGTATGAATGGATAGAAGAATGTGATAGTGCATTCATAGAGATTAAGAGGTTACTAACTAGTGCACCAATTCTACGAGTGTCGAATATGGAAAAGGACTTCACAGTCTACATGGATGCCCTGAAGCAAGGGTTGGGGGCCATGCTAATGTAGGATGGAGGAGTGATAGCTTATGTGTCAAGGAAGTTGAAGAAACATGAAGAGCTATGCGTGACTCATGATTTAGAGTTGGCAACTGTAATGCTAGCTCTGAAATTGTGGAGGCACTATCTTGTGGGGCAAAACTTTGAGCTCAAAATGGACCATCAAAGTTTAAAACATCTCTTCACTCAAAGGGATCTGAATGCCAGGTAAAGGCGATGGAGTGAGTTTATGAGTGAGTACGATTTTGGTATTTCATACATCAAAGGAAAGGAAAATGTGGTCGCAGATGCCTTGAGCAGGAGACCACATGTCTTCTCCCTGGTACCCTTAAAAGTCAATCTGAGAGAATGTGTGTTGGCACAACTCCAAGGATACAGTTGGTATTTAAAGGTTACTTGAAACCTCTAGAGAGGGAGACAATTAAATCCAAAATATGATGGATATAGTTTGGAAGCAGACGGACTATTGAGATATCAAGGAAGGATGTACATCCCTGAAGATGGGGATATCTGAAGCATCATACTGAAGGAATCCCATAGAGCACTTTATTGTGCGCATTCGGGTGTGAAGAAGATGTATGCAGACTGGAGGAAACTTTTCTTCTGGGTAGGCATGAAGCGCAGTGTATTCCATTTCATCACCAAGTTGCTAGAGTGTTAACAAGTGAAAGCCGACCACCATCACCTGACAGGCCTCCTACAACCACATGATGTTCCTATGTTCAAGTGGGAAGTCATTTCTATAGATTTTGTTGTAGGGTTTCCGCTCACATCTCATAGACACAATTCCATTCTTGTGATAGTGGATACATTAACCAAGAGTGCTCATTTTATTCCGGTTAGAGACACTTACAATGTCACTGATGTGGCACATGTGTTTGTAAGCAAGGTTATATGTTTGCATGGGATACCTAACACGATCATTTCAGATAGGGACTCCAGATTCACTTCTAGGTTTTGGACAAGTTTGCAGTCAGCATTGGGGACTCAGTTGAACTTAAGCACAACTTATCATCCTAAAATAGATGGGCAAACTAAGAGAGTAAATCAATTCATGGAAGACATGCTTAGGATGTATGTCATGGATAATAAAACCCATTGGGAGAAGTACCTACCTTTGGTAGATTTTGCCTACAATAACAGTTTTCATAGCTCCATCAGAATGCCACCATACGAAGATCTCTATGGAAGGCCATGTAGAATGTCGTTGAGTTGGGATAGACTAGAAGATCGAGTAATAGTTGGGCCAGAATTGATTCAAGAGATGGAGGAATAGGTGATTCAAATTAGGAAGATACTAAAGGAATCACAAGATAGGAAGAAAAGTTATACGGATGCACATAGGACTGACTGAAGTTATGAAGTGGGAGACCATGTTGTCATTCATATCAGGCCTAACAAGAGTACCATACGGTTCAGGAAGGGAACAAAGTTGTCACCTCAATTTATAGGACCGTTCAGAATCCAAGAGAAAATTGGACCCGTTGGCTATCATCTTGTACTGCCACCCCAGTTGCATAAAACTCATAATGTTTTTCATGTATCTGTTTTACCTCATTATGTTGCTGATGAATCACATAATCTAAATTGGAAGGAATTGCAGGTATCAGACGTGGGAATTCTCATGGTAGAATCGTTATGCATATTGGACCATAGAGTTCGACATCTCAGGAACCGTCTGGTAGACCAAGTTAAGGTCCAGTGGGACAAGTATAGTCCAGGATCTGCTACTTGGGAAGATGCCAAGACACTATGACGAGACTATCCCTCACTTTTTTGACCACCTCAAGAATATGTTTCTTGAAGGTTGGGTGTATGTAACACCACCTTTTGACTTAGACAGCCAGGATTACCTGAGGCCTACACTTTTATTTTCTACTCACAGTGAAACTATTAAATGATACACTTAAACTTTTTAAGACGTATGGATCTTTATGAATGTTTAAATGTTATTGATGATGATGGATATAATGCAATCTACTATGTGAATGTAAATTTTATGAACGTTTAAATTATATTGATGATGATGGATATGATGTGATATATTGTGTGAATGAGAATCCTATGAAGGTTTAAATCCTATTAGAATGATGTTGGATATGATGCAATCTATTTTGTAAATGATAATTTTATGAAGGGGTGTCGAAATTGAATTATGGGATATTATGAGATCTATTTATAACTTGAAAACTTTGATGTTAAGTTGTTGGTACATGGATACTGAATTGAAATGATGGTTGTATGCAATTACATGATGATAATGCATAGAAATGTATGAGTTTGTGTTATAGACTAATCTGCAGGTTATGGGCTATGAAATAGCCCAGGGATAATAATGATGAAAGTGAATGACATGACCACTGGCCGAGAAATAGTATGGTATGAATCATTGTATGTGAAATTATATTGGTTTGGATACATTTCTATAATATGTGGACTAGTGCAGGATTTCAGATGATGAGACTGCCCAAAACTGAATAAGTGATGACAAAACACCCAGCAACACGGTGCCACTGTATATTTCATTGTAGGGTGTGGACCCTAGTTATGATTAGGAGGGGTGGAGGCATTTCCCACCGTGTATCCTCCAAAACCTGAAGTCATGGGAGGACGATGTTAGCTCATGATCCCCTAGACATGTGATGATGACTGTCAGTTGCCTGCTGGGGAAGCTTGGTGAAGATAGTGACACTTCTACTTATGAGTTCTATTTGGAGTTAGGTCAATATAGTTGACGCTCCAAGATAGTCCAACAGAGGAAGGATAGGAATGGAAGATGGGAGTAAGTTAGGGAGGAAGGATGAGTAGAAATAGTTGAGAGTGTATGGAGATTTGTCTAATGGTGGAATTTATTGTTTTTTCCTTCTAAAAAAAAATGTGTATATATGAATATTCATAATTACGTAACTAAACCACATTTGTCTAAATAAAATTGTTGAACTAGATAATTGTAATTAAAGGATTTCGCAAACATTGGATTGGTTTATTGTCTTTTATAAAAGAATAGTCTTGTTGATTGGATTGGATGCATACATAAATTACTATAAGGGTGATAGTTATTGATTATTAGTACATGAACAAGACTTGTATGTACTAGATACACATGTATTTCTTGTACATGTACACTAGTATGTATGAGTTTTCTTAGCTTACTTACTAATAATGTCGGTTAATTGTTATGAATGTGTGAACCATATTTCTTTTTCTTTGTATCATGAAATACCTTAACTTTGGGACGAAGTTTCCTGAAGGGTGGGTGTATGTAACAACCATGGTTAAATAGTTGCATAGGGTTTATTAAGTATAGTTAATTAAACAATCAACTGTCTTAATCTGTATTAGTTAAGTAATGATTAACTATTAATAATATTAACTAATTAATTAATTAATTAATTAATTAATGTCGATTAATTAATTAATTGATTACTTAACACATTCAGTGATTTGGGTAATGAATTAAATGGCTTAATAACTTTAATTTATTTATTATAAGACTTTACGTATGTGGGGGGGGGGAATGAAGCATTATGTGGAGGGAGAAGGTAATAAATGGAGGGATAAGGTGGGTGGAATTAATGGAGGGTAGGGAGTTGGTGAATGGGGGAAGATATGACTGGGTAGAGGCTTACAAGAGAGCATTATGAAAAATGGGGAGGAGGACTGTAATTTTTCTGTGGGATATTTTTCTTGTTTTGGAGTTTGATTTTGGAGGTTGGGTGAACTATGGTAGGGGGCAACTGGTTGCTAGGAGTTTTGGGCTCGGGGGCCAGGAATCTTCACAGAATCCTGGAGCTAGGGAGCTGGAAAGGCTACTCCTAGCTGGTTGGGTGGTTAGTCGGTTTTGGGCAGGGTTTGGTCAGACCATCAGGCTGGGCAAAGCAACAAAGAGGACAGTTGGATATTGGGACAATAGCATCAGATAGAGGTATTTTTATTTATGAATTTTCTCGGTTATGTGATGATTATATAATTTATTTTCATGCTGTGTATAAATTTAATTCCTGTTTAATATTAAATGCTTATATGATGATTAATGAATTACTTATGAGTTGAAAGAAATTTTATGTTTAATTGTATGAATTTTATTAGTCTTGTTAATTTATGGTTCCTACTTTATGAATCCAGTTGCAACTGTATATCAATTATAAACCTGCAGTATTTCATGTAATTTAAATATAGTAGTTTAGTTCTTGGTGTAGGCATTATAAAAGTTTAATTTTTGGAAGGAAGGAAAACAAAATGAACTTATACAAGAACAGTACAATGTTGAAGGGAAAATGGAATACAACAATCCAAGTTACAAGTAGGAAATGCACTGTGAGGATTTTGGAGAGAATGGATGAACACGATCAATTATTATACGTTTAATTAATTATAATGATTATTTCTCCATCATTGGACATTGCTAAGGGAATCCTTAGTAATCGGTGACCAATTAAATGTTTTTTTTTAAATAAACAAGAATATGTCATATCACACCTCTTAAGTATATTGTTACAAGTGATTATGTACAATTATCGGTCAATACTCTCATAGTCACGAAGAGAAAAAATGTGATATGAGAGATTTTAACGCGTAGATTTCACAAATTGAAAACATAAGAAAAGTATGGTACCCATCCTCCAAATAATTACTATATATATAGTCATTCACGATAGTGTGCAATTAAAATAATTTGTTGCAGATGGAATTTCGAGGGTACCTTAAATATTTATCTTTTTTTTGAAACAAGTCAAACTAGGTTAAATCAGTCTGCACTAATGTTCACCACAAGAGTAAGGATAAGACTATAAGTTGTCGCACCTTCAGGTTTCAAATGCAAATAATACTATAACACTAAAACTCTAGATGCAAATAGAGTTTTAGTGTTATGATTTTATTCACAAGATTTCACGAAAATTCTTCTTGAATGGCTTTAGGATAGGCCTTCAAACTTTCAACATTATGCAAAAACAATATCTCCAAGATTCACGTCAACCAAGCTAACAAACAAACAAAGATCAATGAGTTACAAATTATAGATTGTCAATGAACTTGAGATTATTTTCACCTAATATTTTGTGGCAACAAGAAATAGATAAGGCAATTGTTACAGTAGCGTAAAGATCGGTGGAGTTGAAATCCATCTATATGAATAAAATCTTTCTATAGAATTCTAAGGGATCAACATATAAATAAGACACAAATAATTTTCAATGGGATCTCAAATAAAATAAAATAAAATAAATAGTTATGTTATCAAGAAGTGATTGATAATTAATTCTTTGAAAAATAAAATAAAATAAAATAAATAGTTATGTTATCAAGAAGTGATTGATAATTAATTCTTTGAAAAGAATTGGACGAAATAATTAAATTCATCAATTGATCAAAACCAAAGATCTAATCCAATGAAATAGAGTGAATTTGTGTGTTAATTAAACAAAAAAACTATATCTCTATCTCAACTTAAACATCGATATGGTCGACTATTCAATTAGTTTCTCTATCACCGCTTTGTTTGTAGACCATTCTGAAATATCATTCTAATGAAATAACTTCTACAACAATTTGAATATTTAAAAGTGATAATTTAAAAACTAAACTAATTCAACAACAGTTATACAATTAAAATATCTCCTTCCCTAAAATTGTTTTGTGCCTATGTTAATTTGTACACATCTCACAAATTAATATACAACTAATATAAATTAGATGCTTATCACCCAATGATAATTGTCTAGTTGTAATGGTTTCATCCTTCCATTAAATTATTACTCAATATAAAATTTATAGCATTAAGCATAGTGGTAATACTGAGAAAGGGGTGAATCAGTATCAAGTACAATTTAAAAATATTTTTCAACTTAAACCATTCAATTATATCCAATGTGAAATGAACAATAGTATAAGAGTTACACCAATACACTACAATACAACATGCACAATATATGAGAAGTAATAAATAGTTTTTGTTCAAGGGAAGTAATGGCTTCCAAAGGTAGCTACAACTTCCAAATGTAAAGGGAGGGATAAACCTCCAAGAGGAAGATACAATCCTCCAATATCAAGAGAGAGTTTAAGTCTCCATCCTTTCCCCTTCCTTCCACCCAAGAATATATGAGAGATAATAAAAATTTACATTAAATCATCACCATCAACCAATCATCACATAGAACCTGATAATGCTTCATGAGACTTCTTCAATTTCTGCAATTTCTCAATTCTTGGAGTACTCTGATATTGTATATAATATTACTCAATGTATTCTCTGAAACTCCTCCAATTTTCACTCCTTGAATCCTCCCCAAAAACAGGTTATAGAAAGAATGGTAGACTTTATTCAATTCTGGTCTGTTCAGAAGATCCAACTTGTACAGAATGCCCCATGCTCAATATTTAACATCCAATTTTGAAAATCACAGAGAAGAAACTAAAGTCCATACTCTTTCCAATGGAAGTGTTCCCACTTCATTTGGATTTTGTATGAATAAGTTATGACTATTTTACCTAGAACACCTGTTTATTAACTAGCTTCAGGACTGGTCACAAACCCTACCTTCCACAGATTGTATATCGATAATAATAGCGAATCAAGACCTGAAATTTTTACCAGAGGTACCTTGATATGTATTCTCAATACCATAGCAATTTCACCATCTGAATCATTCTAGAAAAAAAAGTGATAGCAAAAATGGTAAGATGACCTAAAAATAACATACCTTAGAACACATCACCAAAATACTTCATCCTCTCTTGAAATCGGGCCTTCTTTCTTTCTTATTTCCTTTGAAATTTGACTTGTATCAAATGAATGTATAATGATGTTTATTTATACCATTTATGTCACTTCCTTTTAACATGAGGGCCAGCCTGACACTTTCTTATTTTGTAATTCTTTTCTTTAATTATCTTCAGGTCCTACATGTACTTCCTTCTTCAATTCACTTTGTCATCTTCAAAAATTAATTTCTCCTCAACCATGATGATCCATGTGATGTGCCACATACCACTGGAGACAACATGATGTATACTATCCATTGATGGGTGTTGTATATGCATGTTCATTGTACTTCATGTTCAAATACCTTTATCAATCTTGCAGTCCAAAACCCATGACTAGGGTTGACATCAATGAAAACATCCAATCTTCCAACAATATCCCCCTTTTTCATTGATGGAAATGCTCATGCTCCCCCTATCATCATGATCCAAATTTCTCTCCCCCTTTGACATCAATGGCAAAAGTTAGGGCTACTCCCCTTGAGTTTAATGGAAAAATGTAACTCTCTTCTTTGGGGCTGCTCCTCATAAACATGTGGCACTCAATAATACCTCATCCTTATTTTTGGTCTTTGGGACATTTTCTTCCTTAGAATCATTTTGTGTAGCTTCTGTCTTCTCTCTCTTCTTCATGTCTAGGATGTATATGTTGTTCGGTTTTCTTCTTGCAGTTGCAACCAATCTTCCTGAGTTATTTTCTCTGATTTTACATTTTTGGGAATCAAATGTAAGAGTGTATCCTTGATCACACATTTTACTAACACTGAGTAGATTATGATTCAAGTCTTCAACCAATAGAACATTCTTTTCTTTTACATTTTTTCTTCCAATCTCTACTACACCTTCTCCAGGTATTTTGGCAGATGAGACATCTCCAAATGCAACATTACCACCCTTTCTCTTCAAGCTAATGAATTTGTCTTGATCCACGGTCATGTGTGAAGAAAATACAGTGTCTATGTACCATTCATCTTCTTATTTACATTCTTCAACAGTCAATGCTATTCGACAATCTTCATTGTTTGGAATCTCTTTCCTTCTCCATACTATGGTTGGCATAGGGACATCGTCATTCATATATCTGCAATCTCATGCTTTGGGACCAAGATAATTGCATTTGTAGCATACAATATTTTTGTCCATCAACAGACAAAATGAATTATAACTTTTGTTGACAAATCCACGATTATTTCCATATCTTCTGTTTACAACATTCATGTTTCTTGTGTATTTGTTCCTTGCATTGATTCTGCAATTAATTGCCTTATGTCCAAAATTTTTGCAAGTATAACAATGACCAAGAAATAAATTTTGATACCTGAGAGTAAGTGACCTTCTTTGTGATGTAGTCCATCTGGGTTCATGATCTACTCTTCTATAGTTTCCTTCATACTGATTGAAGCTTCTTTGATTCCTGAAGGTAGGAGGTCTTCTTGGATATTCATCTCTTTTGTAATCATTTTTTCTTTTTGGTATCTTGGTCCACTTCTCATCAACTGTCTGTGTAGCTCTTTCTTCAACCTTCTTGTTGGCATTTGCATCTTCTTTGTGTGAAGTTTGACCTATGCATCAAAGATGTGTTAATTCTTTTGGCACTTGAGATTTTCTTAATCTCTTCCTCAATGAGACAACTTATTGTGCAAGTTTCTCACAATCTTCTTCTTTCTTTATCATTTGGACCTTCTTTACTTATGCTATTCTTCTTGCTTCTTCAAATAGAGTTTTCAACGAAATGGTTTATTCTCTTTATTTCTGAAAGTCTTCTAATTGTTTCTTTAAGCATACAAGTGTCTTTTCATAAATACCCAATTCACTTCTTAATTTTCTACATGTGTCTTTGAGCTTGCTATTTTCAATCTCATCACACTTCAATTTTTTAAGATTCTCATCTTCTTGTTGAATCATTTCTACTTCATGATTTTCTTCTTCTTCATTGTCATATTTTTCAATCCTTGGATGAGGACATTCAAATTCAACATGTCCTACTACTTCACAATTAAAGCAAAAGAACTGACCTCTATTTTCTTCTTTGAAATCTGAGTTGTTGTAATCTTCTTCAACTTGTTCTTCTTCTTCTATTTCTTCCCTTGCATAAAGGTCTTTTAGCTTGTCCCAAATCTCTTTTGCTGATGCACATGATCCCACCTTGGATTTCACTGAATCTGTCAATCCATCCAGGATGGTATCTATTGCGAGTTTGTTGTTCCTTTTTGCTTCCTTTTGAGTTGCAGTCTTTGGTTTCTTCAAAGCATTGTATCCTCAAGCAACTGAGAACCAAACATATGCCCCAATAACTTTCAAGTAAGTTTCCATTCTATTTTTCCAGTATTCAAAATTCCTTCCATCAAATGGTGGAATCCCATTTGGAATGTTGTCTTCCATTTCTGCATAGGATCTTCCTTTCAGTGGTTAAACTGTATTGAAGGTAACCCACTCTGATAACAATTGTTGATACTGAGAGGGGGGTGAATTAGTATCAAGTACAATTTAAAAACCTTTTTCAACTTATACTTAAACCATTCAATTATATCTAATGAGAAATGAACAATAGTATAAGAGTTACACCAATACACCACAATACACCATGCACAATATATGAGAAAT
>ML778769.1:590806-600979 GCA_009831015.1 Picea engelmannii | reverse complement strand
ACCATCAACCAATCATCACATAGAACCTGATAATGCTTCCTGAGACTTCTTCAATTTCTGCAATTCTTCAATTCTTGGAGTACTCTGATCCTATAGACAACATTACTCAATTTAGTCTTTGAAACACCTCCAATTTTCACTCTTGAATCCTCCCCAAAAAGAGGTTATAGAAAGAATGGTAGACTTTATTCAATTATGGTCTGTTCAGAAGACCCAACTTGTACAACATGCCCCATGCTCAATATTTAAAATCCAATTTTGAAACGTGTACACAAGAAAGTAAAGTCTGCACTATTTCCAATGGAAGTGGTCCCACTTCATTTGGATTCTTTATGAAGAAGTTATGATTGTTTTACCCGGAACACCTGTTTATTGACTAGCTTTAGGACTGGTCACAAACCCTATCTTCCACAAACTGTATCTCCATAATTATAGTAAATCAAGAGATGAAATTTTTACTAGAGGTACCTTGATATGTCTTCTCAATAACATACCGATTTCACCATCTGAATTGTTCTAGAAAAACCGTTATAGAAAAAATGGTAAGATGAACTGAAAATAACATACCTTAGAACACATCACCAAAAGACTTCATCCTCCCTTGAAATCCAACCTTCTTTTCTTCTTATTTTCTCTGAAATTAGACTTGTATAAAATAAATTTATAATGATGTTTATTTATACCATTTATGTAACTTCCTTTTAACATTAGGGCCAACCTGACACTTTCTTATTTTGTATTTCTTTTCTTTAATTATCTTTAGGGCCTACATGTACTTCCTTCTTCAATTCACTTTGTCATCTTCAAAAATTCATTTCTCCTCAACCATGAGGATCCATGTGACGTGCCACATACCACCTGAAACAACATGATGTATACTATCCATTCATGTGTGTTGTATATGCATGTGCATTGTCCTTCATGTCCAAATACCTTTATTAATCTTGTGGTCCAAAACCCATGACTAGAGTTGACATCAATGAAAACAACCAATCTTCCAACACATAGTGTTCCATATTATATACAGGAACTATCCTAAATTGCAACAACTTATGGAGTAAAATCTAGTTTGCAAAATAAATATAACAATTCCTTCTTTTTTTTTCATTCAATTCCGATCATCATATGTAATGTATTGTAATGACAAAAGTAATGATTATCCATGAAAATATAATCAAAATAATATCGTTGAAGAAATGTTATCCATAAAAATCAAAATACCAATTTTTAATGTGCAACAAAATTTCGATATTAACAAATATCATTGACAAAGGTCTCGAGCAACTATTTTTTGGTAGCATACTAATATATACAATTTTTTTTTTTTCAATAATAGTTCTAAATCAATTATTAATTGGTTTCACATAATTTATTTATGGTAAGATCTAATACACTAGAATTAACAATATACACATAAAATATTGTTTCCAATATGATTGAAGGATGATGTTGATTCCACTTGAACACGAATATGGACGATTCCCTCCTTAATATTGCTAACCTAAGACTTCACTGTTACCTCCCAACCAATTCTATGGTTACTCATCTTCCCCCTTAGCCCCCGAACCACAAAGAGGCCACACACAAAAACTAGAATTTCAATAGCACCCAAAAGTTCCCTTGCAAGGTAGAGCTTCCACCCCTATCAAGCTTTGGAACCCAACTCTCGCAAGTGAAACTTAGTCAAGAAACAATTTTGTAGCAAAATAGTACTAACAAGAGTGACCCATTTACATTCTACACCATTTATTTTATATAATAATTCTCAATGACACTTTTCCTCATGCACAACTAATTCATTTTTAATAATTATTTACCCATCATATGTGTCACACTCTCCCAAATTTTCTCATGTATTTACCCTTTTTATTTTATTTAAAAAGATTGTTTCCCTCACATTCCCCAATGTGTTCCTATTTTTTCTCTGATACCATATGTAACGACCCCATCATTATGAATACCGACACAAGCAAGTGAATTTTTTTTTGAGAAAGATGAAAACAAAAACAACAGTTGAACAACACCACTTGACGACAAATGCAACACATGCAAATCAAGCAAAAAACAACAACAACTCAGCACACTAGCACATCATGCAACTGGACGAAACATGTGATAATCAATAGACATATGGAATCGGCTACCCACCCAACACAAGCAAGACAATGCCTACAAGATAAGGATAACATCAACCACCTGACACAATGGCTTTGATGAGCAGTAACTAGAAACCTCTATGACGCACAAGCCAAACGCATTGAAGTGTTATAGAACCAAGTACTAACATCAATTACAATGAACAATACGCCCACTTCAGGAGGCACAAGACTCCAACCAGGTTATCATTCACATCTATCCATCAAGGTGTGCAATGATCCCCTCATCAGGAATCATGTTGTCACAAGGAGATAGGTGTGACAGTAACCATGGTGCAACATAACATCTAGACCAATAACCCAAGGAAAATCCAATGCGTTAGGAGACCAAATTAACTGTTAGAAATACAAGAAGACTACACCAAGCAGCCAATCGACAAGTCAACAAAATGCAAGGGTATCTGACTACTAAACAAATACACATCACGTTAAATTCCTCGTGTAAAAAATTCTCAAGAAAACATACATCAATTAAAAGACGTGATTAGCCATTTATGCAATATTCCCTCGATATTTCGTTCTATAATAACATTAAATTAAAATCCTCTCTATTGTTTTTCAATACATTACTAATTAATTAAGATTTTAATAACATAAGAGTCTTACTACAGTCATCATTCACTAAGGTAAAATCCTTGTATAAGCCCAAGTTAAACCTTCCACCCATATCATAATTATCACGGTCTATTTTACATGATATCTCAATCTATTTAACACATGAATATGTTGTCAAATAAAAAATCTCTATCATCTTAAGAAATGTTGTCTATCAATACTTGTTGTCTATTAATAAGTATTTTTGTCTATTATATATTCTATCCCTTAGTGAGATCGCTAACTAAAAAATGAAGACTAATAAAGATATTAACACTATTGATATATATAATGATGATATTGTTGTCTAAAAGGTATTGCTATCCCTTAGACAACTATATATCACTATATGTTGATAATGTTGTAAATCGCTATATGCTGAGATCACTATATATCATTGTATTGTTATTGCTAGATATCGCAATATGTCTTATTATATATCTCTATATACTGACAATGTTGTACATGATAATGTGTTGAAATTACTAAGACAACTGAGAGGGGGGGGGGGTGAATCAATTGTTACTGTGCTTAAACAATTTTAATTCAATTAAACCATTTTTAATATTTCTTCAAGTGACCATCAATATTATACTACGTATGGAAAACATAAATAATGAGAATCACTCACACATAAAATATACTCAGAGACAGATTTTCACGAGGAAACCCATAAAGGGAGAAAAACTATTCTTCTTTGAAATGATAGGCAATCTTTTAAGTTTTGTACATCATCTATAATTGAGCACCAACTCAATGTGAGGCTACTACCTCTGTTTTACAAGCTTCAACTTGTTTGAGAGCACCAACTCTCTGGTTTCTCTAGCAACAACTCCCTAAGTGTTCCAGCACCAACTTCCAGTCACACGAGCACCAACCTGTATAACATAGAACATCTGTTCTCCCTTGCACCACCCTACCACCCTGGTTTTTCTGACTGCAACTAGATGGAAGCTACAACTCCCTGTGTTCAAGCACCCACTTGAACCTCTAAGGACAAAAGTCCTCTCTAGAACCTCCTTACCACCCTTATTACAAATAAATGATTGAATAACCAACAACATATATAAATCAATTCTTACCACTTCTTCACTATTCTGCAACTCTTCTTTGCTACACTATTCTTCTTCTCTGTTCATATTTGGCTTGACTTGCTGTCTCTATCTATCTGTTCTTTCTCTATCCTTCTCATGATCTTTGATATGTGCACATTATTCTCTCTTCACCTTTTCTCTTCTGTTCAGCTTATGTTCCTTATCTCTGAGCTTTCTTCATACTGTGCATGCTATAGTTTTACCTTTCTACAATTCAACTCATTTTTCAGTCAGAAAAGACAACCCTGCATAGTCACTGCATGTTTCTTTTATACACACCAAATTTAGTTACACCTCGAACCATGATTCAGTTCTGTTAACTGAATCGTCCAAGAACCATGATTCAATTTTGTTAACTGAATCATAACTAATCGATTACTTGTGAGGTGAAATAGTAACCCTTCGATCAAGTTTCCAATTAACCAACACTGTTGGATTAAATCCACAAGATTTTGTGTTTATCTCATATGCCCACTATCTGTGACCAAGCGCTAAACAGAATTTGAATTTTGTGAAATCACATCTAGGTGTTCCTGTGATGAAAGGTCTCGACACTCCAAGTCACAATCACCGAGACTCTGAGATGGAGCTTAGCACCGCTAGCTTCTTCCCCTCACATGAACATCGATGGTGACCACAGGCTATGCCAAAAGGTGCTTCGTATTTCATGAACTTATGAATTTTATCAATCATGATCAACGGTCGAGATCTCCAATGATCTGATGGTCCAGATCGCATCACGATCTCGCATATTGTGATTACTGTGATGAAGGTTCTTGATACTCCAACTTGCGATCGTCAAGACTCCGAGATGGAGCTTAACACCGCTAGCTTCTTCCTCCATCTTCCGCATATGTAACCACCGGTTGTGACCACAACCTTATTTGGAAAGGCATTTTGCACTTTCACGTCTTAGGTATTCTATGATGAGTCCGCTCGACTCTCCATGTTATGAACCCTGAAATAGAGCTTGGCTTATCTAGCTCTGCTCTCCAGCTCTTGACAATGTGACCATGATATATGACCACTCGCCAATCAAACGAGCACTTCGCTCCTTTGACTTTCCAGTCAGCGAAACGATGATCTTTCGCCATGTGTCCTATGGAACCAACGGTCCAGATATTATCGCGATTTCACCATGTGTCCTTCTTGAATCAACGGTCAAGATCTTGTCGCGCTTTTGCAACTTCATGGGCCTTTGTCATGCTTGATCAACGGTCCACAATATCGATGATTTGACTGTCTAGATCTTTTCATGATCTCACATATCACGAGTTCCCACACCATGCTCCATTGACTCCTCCAATGTGAAAGTCAGTGAAATTCCAATTGCTTGCCACGTGTATTATGACTCCAATAGTTAGGATTGTTATCACGATTTCACATATCGTGAGTTTGAACCTCTTTCCTTTGGATTTCCCGATCTGTGAAACTCCAAAACGAAACCTTTGTCGTGCTTTAACTGTTTTCCTCCTTCTAATCTTCCACTGCTGATCTTGCCATTATCGCTATGCTACTGGTCATGCTGATCTTCACCATCTGATCGTGTTGATATTCACCATCAATGACAAACATGCATACTCTTCCTCTGTCTAAAAACATGCCAACAATGTCTCCCTTTGGCATTAATGGCAATCCTTGAAAAACATGCAACTATACCACTGTAGCATCCTTGAAATGGAAATCCCTTGAAAAACATGCAACTGTACCACTGTAGCATCGTTGAAATTACCACCACTGTAGAATCCTTGAAATTTACCACACTTTCTCCCCCTTTGACATCAATGTTAAAGAAGAAACACACTCCCCCTGAGTTGTTGTTGTACATACTCCCCATGTCAACTATGAGCAAATTAGAAATACAAAAAATATTCAATAAGTACTCCCCCTGATCAGGTGAACATATTAGACAAAAGAAGTTATAACCCCCAACTTTTGACGAAGATATCCAAAAGCGGTCACTGCTAACGGTTTAGTAAAGATATCAACTATTTGTTCCATGGAAGGGATATAATTCAACTGAACAAATTTGCTTGTCACTTGTTCTCTGAGAAAATGGTATTTTATTGGGATATGCTTAGTCTTGGAATGAAGAACACAATTCTTGGAGACATTAATGGCACTAGTGTTATCATAGTGAATTGTAATCGGATCAGTATAATTTACCTTCAAATCTGTAAGAGTTTGAATCATCCATAAAATCTGAGTGCAACAAGCAGCAGTAACAATGTACTCTACCTCTAGAGTTGATAAGGAAATAGATCCCTTATTCTTACTAATCCATGATACCAATGAGTCACCCAGGAAGAATGCACCTCCACTGGTGCTCTTTCTCTCATCCACACAATTTGCCCATTCTGCATCTGAATAAGCAGTTAACTGAAAATTCTGATTTCTTGGATACCACAGACAATAAGTCATTGTTCCCTTCAAGTATTTGAATATCCTTGTGACAGCTACCAAATGACTTTGTTTAAGAGTAGAAAGATAACAACCTACCATTCCAAAAACTTGCATTATATCAGGACGGGATGTTGTGATGTATAGAAGACTGCCTATCATAGAGCGATATGTCTGTTGATCAACATCCAATGAAATATCATATTTACTGAGCTTGCAACCAACCACCATAGGTGTGATAACAGGAGAGGTTTCCTCCATCTAAAATTTCTTCAACATCTCTTTCAAATATTTTTCTTGAGAGATAAATATTCCTATAGAACTCTGATTTACTTGTAAACCAAGAAAATATGATAGTTCTCCTATCATGGACATCTCAAATTATGTTTGCATAGAGTTAGCAAACCACTAGATAGATGATTCATTAGTGCAACAAAAAATAATATCATCTACATAAACCAAAACAACCAATAAATTATCACCTTTAGACTTAATGTAGAGATTTTTGTCAACAATACCTTTCTTGAACCCTTTGTCTTGTAAAAATTTGTCCAGTCTATAATACCAATCTCGTGGTTCTTGTTTCAGTCCATATAAGGCCTTCTTCACCTTGTGAAAATAATTAGGATTATCTGTCAATGAGAATCCTTCAGGTTGCTCCATATATACTTCTTCCTCTAGATCTCCATTAAGAAACATTGACTTAACATCCATATGATACACTTTAAAGTTCTTATGGCATGAATATGCAAGGAACATTCTGATGGCTTCCAATCTTGCCACTGGTGCAAAGGTTTCATCAAAATCTTGACCTTCAACTTGTGCATACCCTTTACAGACCAATCTGTATTTACTTCTAACAACTTGTCCTTTTTCATTCATTTTATTCTTGAAAACCCATTTGGAACCTATTACATTCTTATCTTAGGGTCTAGGTACAAGCTCCCAAGTATTGTTCTTCTCAATCTAATCAAGCTCTTCATTCATAGCTCTAATCCAATCATCATATTGGTTGGCTTCATAAAAAAAAAATTGTTCAGTCATAAATAAAAAGGCAACATGAGATTGTTCTGAGTCTTTAATCAATTTCCTTCTTGTTTGAACTCCTTTATTTATATCTCCAATTATTTGATTTTCATGATGATTCTTTCTAACAGTTCTGAGAGGTGAGTTTGTTTCTTTTTACTAATTTATGTCAGCCTCAGTATTTGTATATTCATCTGATTCAAATTCTTCTCTTCCTGATCCTTGGACTTGTTCATCTTCATCTTCAACTATATCTTTTGTGTTTGGTTCAACACTGCTTACATTTCTGACCGGGATTTCTTCATCAACTTTTATGTCTATACAATCAACTAGTTTATGCAGCCTCTTATTGTAACATCTGTACCCTTTACTGTTTGTAGAATAACCCAAGAAGATACCTTCATCAGCCCTGTCATCATATTTGTCAATATTTTCATCATTATTCTTAATATAACATTTACTCCCAAAGATTTCAAAATGCTTGATTGAAGCAGGTCTTCCAAACGATAGTTCATAAGGAGTCTTGTCATTGTGTGGCCTGAGATGAGATTTGTTAAGGATATGAATGGTTGCATGAATTTCTTCTACCCAATATGTCTGAGGTATGTTCCTTTCATTCATCATTGATCTTGACATTTGTTGTATTGATCTATTCTACCTCTCAACAACTCCATTTTGTTGTGGAGTCCTTGGAATTGTGTACTCTCTTTTGATCCCATGTTTATCACAAAACTCTTTGAAGTTCCATGAACTAAACTCTCCTCCTCTATCATACCTTACTACCTTTAATATTTTTCCTGTTTGATTCTCAGTCAAGGCCTTAAACGCTTTGAATTTTTCAAATGCTTCAGATTGTTCCTTCAAAAAGGCAACCCATGTTAGTCTAGAATAATCATCAATAATCAACATAAAATAATTTTCTTTTTTTGTACCTTCTTTCCTTGATGGTCCACATAAATCCATACGTACTAACTAGAGAGGTTTTTCTGTTGAAGGAAAGTTTTTATAATTGAATTGAGAGTGAGTAAGATTTCCTATCTGGCAGGGTTTACAAATAGAATCGTATGGCTTTGATATCTTCGAAAGATCTTTTACTACCCCATTGTTTCTGAGCTTGATTATATGATCAAAATTTAGGTGTCCAAGTCTCCTATGCCACATACAAATTTCATCATACTTGCTTAAGTGGCATTCTTTTTTTTCTTCTTTTAACACATAGACATTGTTTTCTATTCTTAACCCTTTTGCAACTAGTTGTCATGAATTCACAGTTTTTATTCTACAGTCTTTAGAGGTAAAAATGACTTCATATCCTTGGTCATAGACTTGACTGACACTAAGAAGATTATGTTTCAGGCATTCTACAAACAACACATCTTGATATTTCCCTTTTCCATTACTCAAACTTGCCATTCCTTTACCTTTTATTTTTCCTGGTGCATCATTTCCAAAAGTCACATTCCCTAATTTGCTTTCACTTAGAGTTAGAAACTTACTTTTGTCTCTAGTCATATGTTTGGAACATCCACTGTGAATATACCAGGGATTATTTTTTCTTTGGGCTAATAACACTAATCCACATGGGTCATCTTTTTTCTTCTTCCAAACCTTGAAATTTTCAGCAGCAGGATTCAGATTTGGCTTATAGTTTTTTAAGGGACAGTTTGCAGCTTTATGTCCATAATTATGGCAGTTGTAACATTCTGGTTCACAGAATAATAAATCATAATGATTGTTATGCTCATAACTGTTGTTATGTTTCACCTGTTTCCTTCCTCCATCCATCACATGATTTATAGTATGTGGTCGTTTGTTACTTGGCTGTCTCAATATTTGTTGTGGTAGATAATTATTCCTTGAGTATATTGATTTCAAATATTTAGATCTTAAAGAACAATTTACAACTTTGTGACCAAAGTTAGAACAGAAAAAACAATAACCATAGAAAAAAACTTTGTACCTGGGAAAAGATTGTAGTCGATTTCTTCCATGCTTATGATTTCTTTGATTAGAAAATGTGTTTGTGTTATTTATTTGATTTACAGATTTGGTTCAGGTACTTTTTCTTTCATTCCTTCTTGGTGGCTGATTTTCTTTCTTTCTTTATGCGGAGTGGTTGTTGTCAATGATTTTAGTTTTGAAAAACTTGATGGGTTCTATATTACTTGAATGATCACTACTTGATCCTTCTTCATAGCCCAAGATTTCTTTCAACTTTGGATTCCTTTGCTGATTTAGAATGGAGGTTAATCCTTCTAAGGCTTTAATACTTGCCAGATTTTGATGATACAATCCCTTAAACTTCTCCATTTCTTTTCTGGTTTTTACTATCTCTTCTTCCAAGGCTTCACACCTCGCTTTCTTCTCTAACAACTATTGTTTCAGTATGTCTTCTATTTTCTTTTCCTCTTCTAACTCCACTTTTAGTAGATAAAAGTTTTCATCAGGTTTTTCACCATTCATTTTAAACTGCTTCAACAACTGTTTTTGTTTTCTCTTCTTACATCTGAGTCTGTCAATTTCTTCCAAAGCACTGATTAATTCACCTTCCATATCCACCATAGCTTATTCATCATCCATTTCACCTCCTGTGTGTTCATCATCAAGATCTCACATAGCCATAAGCAGAAAATCATTCACTTTGTCTTCACATGATGAATCAATATCTATATCTTCTAAGGAATTGTCATTATTTGCACACAAACTTTTCTTTTTACTATATTTCTTGAATTTGTATTTATTTTCATCATCAGAGTTCTAGTCCTTTTTCTGATGGGGACACTTAGATGCAAAATGACCTATCTTACCACAATTAAAACATTTGAAGGGAAGCTTGCCTTGATATTTTCCTGATCCTTTCTTTAACCTTCTCACAAATTTTGCCTCAATATCATCTAAATCTG
>ML778769.1:562962-578899 GCA_009831015.1 Picea engelmannii | reverse complement strand
TCAACAGATACTAACTGACTTACCACAGTATTGAAGGCATTCAAATGCTCTGCCACCGAGTCTCCATCTCTCATCCTCAAGTTATACAACTTCTTTCTCAGGAATAGTTTATTTACCAGGGACTTAGACTGATACAAATTCCCTAACTTTTCCCATAAATCCTTGGTTGTAGCTTCCTCTTACACATTCAGTAATACTGAATCGGAGAGACATAGTCGAATTGTGCTCTTTGCCTTTCGATCCGTCTTTTTCCAGTCATATGCAGAAGTTCCTGTAGGTGTCGTACCTGGATCTACCACGATCCACTGATCTCTGTCCACCAAAATATCTTCCATCTTGAGCTTCCATAGCTCAAAGCTTTTCCCATTAAACTTCTCGATCTCCATCTTCGAATTGCTTGCCATTTCTTTTCACCTGAAAAACAATACCGTAGATCTCCCACTGTAACAAGGCTTATCACAGTCCCGATCCAAACCCTTGACGACAAAGGCGCCCCCCTGAAGCCAATAAAGCTCTGATACCAAATGTAAATTCTAACCTTGTACAATATCTAGTGCAAACTGATATTCAGAAAGGAACAGAAAAGATACAATGGAAAATACAAACATTACACAGAGATTTTTCACCGGGAAAACCAGCATATATTATATTCATACACATTGTGTTACATTGTTTACAATACAATATACATATAGGAGCCAACAGCATCCAAAACCCTAACCCAATGACCTGGATTAGTCCAAAACCCTAATTCCTTAACCGGAAATAGAAAACCATCGGCAAAAAACCATGTGCCTAAAAACCACCTAATATCATGTGGTCCTGGAAATATGTCATCCCGGTAATATGTCGTCTCGAAAATATGTCGGCCCGACGAAAATATGTCGGCTCGGCCCAGCGAAAATATGTCA
Source organism: Picea engelmannii (assembly GCA_009831015.1). Taxonomy (NCBI): domain Eukaryota; kingdom Viridiplantae; phylum Streptophyta; class Pinopsida; order Pinales; family Pinaceae; genus Picea; species Picea engelmannii. The sequence goes on along the minus strand of ML778769.1, from coordinate 577,988 downwards.
GCCCGAAAAAAAAAATTCGGGGGCCATGCCCTTGAACCCCCACGTGGGAGGCTCCACCCCCCTGCACCCCCCGAGGGGGGGCCTAGCGGCCCCCCCTCTAATCCCCCTGCGCGCCCGATGCAGGCGCTCAAATACTACTACTCGTGAAAAGAATATAACACATACCCAACATCGTACACAGAGGAATAAAATGAGCACTCTTCGTCAAAGTGTCGACTACCAAAAATATCGAGTTGTTTCTCGCCGTTAGTGGAAATCCAACAATGAAATCCATCGAAATGACCTCCCATTTCAATTCTGAAATACCTTGTGGTTGTATTAATCCTGTTGGATGTCTATGTTCAGCCTTAACCTGTTGACATTCCTAACATATTGCCACGTAGTTGACTATGTCTTCCTTCATTCCTTTCCATAAGAATAAGTGTTTAAGGTCTTCCCTCATATTTGTGACTCTTGGGTAAGCCTCATTTAATATCAAAATCCTCAACTCGTCGTTCAGTGGTACATAAATTCGATCTTTAAATATCAATAATCCATCGTCGTCAAATGTAAATCATTCAAATATTGGTACCATCATTTTGTTCTGTCAGATAAAATCCTTGACCTCTTTGTACCAGTCATTGTCGTGCTCTAAAGTAAGAATATTTTCATGTAGATTCATTTGAAGAGGCATCACCAAAAATATGCGTGGTCTCCGACTCAATTCATCAGCCACTCTGTTCATTGTTCCCTTTATGTAAGTAATCTTGAAATCACACTCGCTAAGAAATTCTGACCAACGTCATTGTCCCGCGTTCAAGTCTGTTTGTGTACAATTGTGTTGTAGTCCATAGTAGTTCATTTTTAGTTCAAAATTTTCATCCAATTAGGTAATGTCCTCAAACTCTCAAGGCATATACAATGGATAACAAATCCAAATCGTGCATCGCATAGTTCTCCTCATGCCTTCTCAACTTCCTCAAGATGTAAGCGATCACTCGATTGTCTTGCATCAAGATTTATCCTAAGCCTTCCTTGGATGCATCAATGCATACCAAGAAGTACATGTTCATGTGAAGGACCTTTAGTATCATTTATGTCATCAACAAATCCTTGAGCCTCCAAAATTACTCCACGTATTTCTTGGTCCAAACAAAATTTTTGTCCTTCTTCTGCAATTCCGTAATCGGATTTTCTATCTTCGAAAATCTCTCGACGAACCATCGATAGTAGCCTGCTAAACTCATGAAACTATTCACTTCTAGGACATTCATTGGCGCAGGCCATTCCATAATAGCCTTGACCCTTGCCGTATCCATGACAATACCTTCACTAGAGATGACATGCCCTAAGTAGTGAATCTCGACTGATAAAACGAGAATTTAGACAATTTCCCAATACAATTTGTTCTCTCTCAAACACTATAGTACCAAGCGTAATTGTTCCTCATGCTCCTCCATTGTCTGAGAGTAAATAAAAATATCATCAATGAATACTTGGATGAACTTTTCCAATTAGTCGCAGAACACCCTGTTCATCAAACTCATAAATACCCATGAGGCGTTCGTCAGTCCAAATGGAAAAACAATAAACTTGTAATGTCCAAACCTCATATTAAAGGAGGTCTTAGGGATGTCTTCCTTCTTGATCCACCACTGGTGATACCTTGATCTCAAGTTGATCTTTGAAAACACTATCACGCCTTTCATCTGATCAAACAAATCATCAATCCTTGGAAATGCATATTAATTCTTGACCATTTCCTTGTTCAATTGATGGTAGTCAATGCAAAGTCTCCATGACCCATCCTTCTTTCATATGAAAATAACAAGCAAACCCCACAGTGACACACTTGGACATATAAGTCCTAGGTCCAACAACTCCTTCAGCTGCATTCTCAACTGCTATAACTCTGGGGTTGACATCCGATAAGGAGTTCTCGTTATTGGTTAAGTCTACAATTTTAAGTCTATGGTAAATTCCAATTCCCCTTCCTATGGCATCCTAGGTAAATCCTCCCAGAATACATTCGCAAACTCTCTCACCACCGAAAGGTTTTCTAGACCTTCTGCTTCTCACTTCTCGTTTAACAGAAGGATCACATAAATCTTACATCCCTTGCGCATGCTCTTTCGTAGCTACAAGGAAGAAATGAACATCAGGGAATATCCATGGTTCTAACCTACAATCATGCATCTCTAACCCTCATCCTCGACTAAGATCAAATGCTTCGTATTACAGTTAATTATCGCCTCATACGATTCCAACCAGTCCATACTGATCACGACATCATAAGATCATAATATCATGACATACAAGTTGACCCTGGCGACAAACTCTCCCAGGTTAAGGCTACAGCCCGTAACCTTCCCACCAACCTTTTGTTTGGCTCCAGAAGCCCTCTACAAAGATAAACTCATCCTGTTTGACTATTTTTACCTTAATTATTTTTAGTGTTGCCCCATAAATGAAACTCTCGGTAGCACCAAGATCTATCAAGTACTAAGGTTCTGGTCAATGACGATATCTTACGTATTGAGAACAATCGACTAGTGCTCTGATTCATGGTTACTTACCACTGCATGAATCTGATGGGTCGTGCCCGAAATTCCCACGGTAGTGGGTCCGACTAATCCATATGCTTCGTTCCTCTCCACTGAGTAGTGATATTGATAATGTGGCTCCCCACATTCACACACACTTTCTTTAATCCAGTATTCCTGGAACCAGAAATAGAAGTTAGATCCTAACACTAAGGCCAAGACGAACTTGTTTCCCTTAAGTTTAACAACAAAATGTGCAGAGCATACAAAAGAAGCTCCAAAAACAGGGCCTTGTATTGGGGCACCATATGACTACCCTGTCACAAGGTGTTGAACTCGTTGAGATGACGCTCAAAAAATTCTTCAGAAATATACCTCTCTGGGAACCGCTCCTCGAACAGTTCCCATGACATGTCTTCTACGACCATGTTCAATTGCGGCAAGAGCCTCTTCCATCATATTAGAATGCTCCCCTTTAGTAGAAATACCACCATGCGAACCTTCATGTTGGAGGTATAGTCATGAAGTGCATGCACCTTGCCATATCCTCCAACTATGCCTTGGTGGATTCACCATCCGAGGCACCCAAGAACTCGAGAAAATTGACCTTCTTGAGTTCATGGTGAATACTAATGATACTGGTTGTCCGCGCTATTGACCCTTCGAGGTACAGGCACCCTAACCTCATATGTTCACAGATGGTGAATCAAGGCCTCCGAAAATCACTGGAAGGACCTTGTTAGACCATCCTCATTCCTTACAACAATCGAATCCAACCCAAGGACTTGTTCTTTCCCTTGGGGATTAAACTTTGAGGGTGCGGGCACTTCTAGAGGCATCACACCTCCTTCCCAACACCACACCGCGAACCTTTGTGGTGTCCTCTAATCAATATCACCACATGGACACGTTAAAATTTTTAATTAGTGCTAGGTTAATACTCAAGGCTTTACTGCAACGGAAATCCTGGTGATCCACAGTCACAGGGTTAAACCCTCTCTGATACCATATGTAACGACCCCATTGTTACGAATATTGACACAAGCAAGTGCAAGTTTTTTGTGAAGCATGATGACAAAAATGACAATAGCTAAACAACACCACTTGATGAATAACGCAACGCACACAGATTAGGAAATAGACAACAATGATTCAACACACTAGCACATCATGCAACTGGACGAAACATGTGATAATCAATAGACAGATGGAATCGGCTACCTTCCCAACACAAGCAATAAAACGCCTACAAGCTAAGGACAACATCAACCACTCGACACAATGACTTGGATGACCAGTAACTAGAAACCTCTATGGCGCACAAGCCAAACACATTGAGGCATTACAGAACCAAGTAATAACATCAATTACAACAAACGATACGCCCACATTAGGATGCACAAGACTTCCGCCAGGTTATCATTTTTGTCTATCCATCAAGGTGCACAATTATCCCCTCATAAGGAATCATGTCGTCACAAGGCAATAGGCATCATAGTAACCATGGCACAACATAACATCTACACCAATAACCCAAGGAAAATCCAACGCACTAGGAGACCAAATTAACTGTCAGAAATACAAGAAGACTACATCAAGCACCCAATCAACAAGTCAACAAGATGCAAGCAAATATGACTACAAAACAAACACACATCAAATTAAATTCGCGGCGTAACAAATTCTAAAGAAAACATACATCAATTAAAGGACACTATGCAATATTCCCTTGATATTTCATTCTATAATAACATTAAATTAAAATCCTCTCTCTTGTTTTTTAAGCCATTACTAATTAATTAAGATTTTAATAACATAAGAGTCTTACTACAGTTGTCATTCACTAAGGTAAAATCATTGTATCTTCCCAAATTAAACCTCCACCCATATCATTATTATCGTGGTCTATTTTACATGATATATCAATCTATTTAACACATGAATATGTTTTCAAATATAAAATCATTCTTGTCTTAAGAAATTTTGTCTATTAATAAGGAATTTTGTCTATTATATATTATCCCTTAGTGAGATCAATAACTAACAAAAGAAGGATAATAAAGATATTAACACTATTGATATATATAATGATGACATTGTTGTCTAAAAGGTATTGCTATCCCTTAGACAACTATATATCTCTATATGTTGATAATGTTGTAGATCACTATATGTTGAGATCGCTATATATCGCTATATGGCTATTGCTATATGATGAGACTGCTAGATATCACAATATGTCTTATTATATATTGTTATATACTGATAAGGTTGTACATGAGAATGTTGTCTTATTATTAGATGTCAGTTAAGTACAAATGAAAGATAACAAATATAATGTTGTGTAAGCCTCATTAAAACACATCGATTAGGTAAGGAAACGTTGAGTAAATAAATAGTTGTTGAATTACATTCAAGGGAGAAATTAATCTCTATAAATGACAGTAATCCTATCTTAAAATTGTTATATGAATTCGTTGCCATGCACAACCAATGCAGTTAACTCGTTGTACAATGAAGATATTTTAACTGAAACAAATATAATACATTTGTTATTTATGAAACAAATATAAACTATAATGTATGAAACCATTACATAACTAAACAACAATAAAACCATAAATGAAATGTGGTGTACAATGATAAAGCCACTGCCTATTATCAAGTATCTGGATAAACATAAATGTAAAACTATTAATAAAATATTCTGATATCGCTAGGTAAAAATGGGGTTAATTGATGGGTGGAAACTCCAAGAAGGGTTGTGCAAAAATGCCGAGAAAGGGTTGTCTAGGAACATTACCCAACCATTCCATTACTACCCATGCTGTCAAAAACTATGAAAAGAATCGCTCCCTAGAAATTCTATGTGTTGTCAACAACTGGAAAAATGCAGGGATTAACAAGGCCTATATTTATCCATCCAAGGAAGGGATTTATCATTCAACATAGGAATAAATTACCACGCCCATGCAGGGAATTATCATAACAGAATTTTTCTTCTATACAATAAATAGGAAATCACTAATTATATTAAAGGCTATCTAGCATTTTGTTGGCCATTAGATATGACATTGTTGTAAATTAATTATAGCATGTAAAATCACAGTCGAAACAACATGTATAATCGCACTAAATTCATTGTCATTCAAGGTTGAAAACACAGTTAATCGAGCTACTAAAATTCGCTACCATTCCAAGGGATAAAACACAATCAAACAAGGTAGAAATTTGTTTTCTTTTAAAGGATAATTTCATTGTCTAATAGTGAATATACACATTGTCTATTAAAATATTGAATCGTTGTCCATTCACACAGGATAACGATGTTTTTATAAAAAGAAACACAGGCATAAAAATGTCCAGAGATATATCTCAACTCGCTTCCTTATTATGGAAGAAAAATGCAAACTTATCACCCAAAATCGCATGCATATAGTTACACACACACTGATTAAATAATTCGTCGATAAATCACAATTTAATTCATTGGTAAAAACATAGGTATCAAAATGAAATTCATTGTCATTAAATATTGATTTAGTAGCCACACAATATGTATAAAATCAAAAACACTAGGGAGTTATCATAAAATGCAGGGAGTTAAGTAACAACGTAGACACATCATTAAAACGCATATCCTTTTGGAGTTTAATCAATCCAAAATGAAGAGATGATAATCAAGGACATGTGGAGGTAAACATTTGAAGAATGTAGATTTAAACTTTCAAGGAAGTGCAGAGGTGCTCAAATGCAAAGGTACTCATTCACAAGAAAGTGCAAAGACTAATCATTCAACCATGAATGAATCAAACACAGAGATAAGTAAGGGGTAGACAACTAGGAAAAATAAGTATCCTTCACTCATCATCCATGCATAGAAAAGCAGGGCATTAGAATCTATAGGTATTTAAACACCGAAGTGACGATCGTCGATTCGGCTCGTGGTTGACTGATCAGGCACAGACTGATGACCTAGGGATAAGGGTGTAATATAAAGCACAATATATTTATAATAATCAATAAAACTAGACAGATAGGTCATTGAAATCAGAGGTTGTGTTCGCCAAGGGAAATCAATTCAGAAAAAAACAAGCAAGGGAATTTCAATACCTTAGGAAAGGAGGTGCAAGATAGTGCATGGAAATGAAATATTAAACCAAGCATAGAGAAATAAAAAGTGTAAATTTAATTTCATTGAAAGTAACAATTTAAACCATTGTACCTTAGCCAAACAAGAATTCTTAGTAGTTTCTATCCCGCACACGCTCCGTCCAGCTTCCACTTGCCGACGGATGTGACCTCACCAGTACCTCCTATCCAATGCTAGGGGTACTATTCTTCCCCATCAGCTCTTCGAGCCGCAAAGGGTCCACGCACACAATACCATAGAACCGCTAGCACCCAACTCGCCTCACAAGGTCGAGCTACCACTCGTTACCCGAGATGGGTATCCTAACTCCCACAAGATAAGTTCAGTTAAGACTAAAATTCAATAGCATAACATTACACATAGAGATGGGATACATACTCCTCCTCCATCTTTTTTATAGAGTTTTTAAGTGATTTATTTCCCAAAATCTCATTTAATTTCTTTTCATTAATTTAATCATAAAAACCTCCCCATACACATGTCACCCATCCCCCTAGTTGCACCAGAAAATTAATTTCATTAATTATTTAATTATTCCTATTTCCCTCACCCACCTAAAATCATTCCTAAAAAATCTCCTTGGTGTCCCAATATTCCCTTACAAATATTAAATGACTTATGCCTTACTAAATTATTAGTAGAGTTGAAAAATAGCAAGTTCCCAAGGCAAGATTCCTTACTAAGTTAGACATTCAGTTTTTTCTTTATGTTTCCCCTTTTCTTTATGTTCCCCCCTTTTCCTTTAGTTTCCTATTTCTTTTAAGTTTCCATCTTTCCTCTTTTTAGCTAAAACTCAATTTAGCAAGTGTTGAAAAACAACCTTTTACCCCTTTTTCTTTTTAATTAAAATTTAATTAGCATATGTAGATAAAACAATCATTTCTCTTTTAAAATTTTAACCCTGCATTATAATTTGATTTTAATAAATTAATTAAATTTCTTACCCCCTTCTTATTACTTGTTTAATTATGATTATTATTTTTGACCACATGTGTTACTTAGACCTAGATTTTAATTTCACTAGGTTGGGTGACTTTTTTATTAGGGAAATTGTTTTTAAATATTTATTATCACATCATTCATTTTAAGGCCGTCTAGGTTTATTCACCTTCCATTTAACACGCGACGTGCCTTTCAGGATGCACTATGTGCTCCAAGGGTGCCACTCGCCTCTTTACTTTTTCCTTGCACGACATGCCCTTCAAGATGCACTACGTTCTCCAAGGGTGCCACTCATCTCTTTTTGTTTTCCTTGCGCGGCGTTCCCTTTAGGACACACTACGTGCTCCAAGGGTGCCACTCACCTCTTGACTCACTTGGTAGACATCAAAAACCCCTGGATTCAATACTCCTCTAGGTGATCTTGTGGGAGACTAAGGGCCTCTAAGGAATAAGGCCCCTGCCTTATTGGGCACCCCTTAGAATCATCGTGAACAAATTTCATAGTCTTCCCTCATGACATCATGGGTCTTCTCGAACTAGGTAATTGTTGACCTACAGTTCGAGCCACAACGAGATTTCTAGTAGGTTGTGGTAGGATTGTTGTCCACACCTCTCCCTCAAGTCTCTGGTTGTCCTACATGACCCCTCTACTCCACATGTGAGTCTAGTAGGCAAGCTATTGTTAGCCTTCATCATCAATGAATCATGTTAGCAAAATAATCCATCATCATAACATCTAATCATATGTACATATGTCACATCAAAAAAATTCAACCCAACACCCACTCCCTGACTCGATCCGAAGTCCAAGGGGTTTCATCAAAGCCTCTGCATCCTCAATGTCCAAATTCATGCACACTCAGGAGAACCCAGTCAATAGCACATGTCTATGTCAATACAAAAAAATAACATGTCATCAATCCATAATGTCTCATAATCATAATCAAACAACCGATAGTATAATAATCTGGATCACTTGCAAGCAAGTGTCCTCAAGGATCAGTTTGCTTAGTGTGCGTAAGAGAGGGATGTTACAGTTCCCCAAATTCTCATTTAATGAGTGTCCCCTAACTATATCTTAGTTAGAGTTGGATTAGGAGTCTTCTTTTAGTTAGCCTTGGTGGTATATTTACTCAAGATGTGATTCTACATGTACACCTATTCTCTCATGTTTTAATTTCTTTCTATTTTAAAAATCTCTTTTATTAATTTCATGCACACATGTGCATTTTACCCAACCTCTATTTTTATTACCCTTTTTCCTAGGGTTTGATTTTATTTCAATTCTTTTAATTTATTTGATATTTTTATTTAATCCCTTATTTAAACTTAGACTTAGAATTGGTCTTGTTCTTGTGCTTAGGATGAGGCTTCTGTTAGCCTTACTAATTAATTTATTGGTTATTTAAAACTTTGTTCTAACAGTGTCTAACATTTCAGTTTTATTTTTCTAGGCCATCTAGATTTATTGAATCACATTTAATTACGTGACCTGCCCTTTAAGATGCACCTCTTGGCTCCAAGGGTGCCACTCACCTTTTACTGGTTTTGGAAGTTTCTCTGATCCTTGGAGTTAGCACTCGACTCGATTGACCTTGTGAGAGATTAAGGGATTCTAAGAAATAAGTATTATGCCTTATTGTGTGTCCCTTAAAAATATTCGTTGACAATTGTCTCAGTCCACCCTCACAACATCGTGAACCTATCGAACTAGGTAATTGTTAGAGTACAATTCAAGTCACGGTGGCATTTCTAGTAGGATGTGATAGGGATGTTGCGACACCTCTCCCTCAGATTGTTGGTTTTTGTGCATGACCCCTTTCATTGTTATGTGATTTGGATTAGCAAGCATCACTAAGTCTGCAGCCACTTACAAAAATAGTGTCAATAATCCATATACATAAATCATATTTCACATGCATGTAAAATGAAATACTCAAAAAATGCAATCCACTCCCTGACTCAATCTGGAGTCGAAGAAAGTCGATTGATGCCATCAACATCCATAACCTGTCATGTGTCCTTCACACTCAAGATAACTCGTCAATAATATCTTTCAATACATATGCATCTAAAAGTAACAAAAAACAAAATACATCATCATCATCATATATAACTTATAATTAAAACGAAATCATAATGTACCATAACCAACTCACTTCCATGCAAGTGTCCTCGAAGAATAAGTCAATATAAGTGTTATTAGTAGAATGAGATGTTACAAGATCCCATATAACAATCTCTGTCGGACTCTGAGAAAGTTAAAAATACTAATGTTGTCTAGGCCATGTGGTGAGATGAGCCACTATCCATGAAACATTCTTTGATGTATTCATATATCACTTTTCCAAGACCATCCATCATGAAGTATTCTTTCATAGGCCTTTCAGTAAGACCATTGACTTCATCTAGAGTTGTTTCTTGTCTTCTCACAAGTGTCTCTACATATTTACTATTATGATTCATGCATAAGTGTGGGTAGAGTTAACAACACTTCCCAATATGGTGTCCACGATTACCACAATAAGAGCATAGTTTCTTGTTCCACAATCTCTTCTTATCATTCCTCCTTTTTCTCTAACTTTAAAAATGATATGCCTTCTTCTTGGAAGGATTTACTTGCACAAAATGTCTTCTTCAAAACTTCTCCACATCATGGTTTCTAGTTCCATGGGAAATACATGGATAACTAGACCATTCACTAATGGGAAAAGTCTTCATTCCTTCCCATGTAGCATGCACATATTTCCCTGAAGATGCCTTACACATGTTACTCTTCTCTAAACTGGAAGGTAATTCCATTTTTTATGTAGGACTTCTTCATCTCAATTTATCTTTATTTCAACTACCCTTAATCATTATCCATCTTGATGGGAGAAATAATAATATGAATAGTCTTCCTTCTCGATCATGTTCTTGGAGGAGATAGTCTCTCTTGCAGTGGAGACATTTCATTCTATGCTTATCCAACCTTACTGATTGACGGTGCCAATATATAAAAATTTCTTTATAATTCATTAAAAATACTCATGTGGATATATTCATGACATAATAGTTAATCTTACAGCCTTTGATTCTCTTCCTCAAGAGCCTGAAACTACATTCTTAGCTCATAATTCTGCTTCTCAATTTTCCAATTGATATTATTTTGTAGCCTCAATTTCATAACAAAATTACTCATCTTGTTTTCTTGACAATAGTCTTAAAAATATTCACCAACTGAACTCTTGGATCTCATGTAACATCAACAACTTGGAACACACCCCAAAACTCTCTTTGATACCAATTGATCTGGAAAATCCTTCGACAACACTTATTGATTTACTTATATGCATGCAGTATCTAACTTAATCCAGAATAATTTATTGATCGTATTGGGGTGGTTTGAATAATTTTGATGATGTGATCTTTACCCAAAAACTCATAAACTGAATATTATCTTCAAGTTTCTGATGAGATGACACAACAAAAAATAAAATAACTCAAATGACATACTTTTGTTTCATCTTCAAGTTTCCTTTCATCCAATGAAAAATGCCTTCATCGTCTCCAACATCAAAAAATGCATGTAAAATGACCCACATATGCCAATTTAATGGATTCTATTAAATTACATTATTCAAAACAAGAAAATAACTTCACCATTGAAATCTTTGCGAAATTTTGAGAATTTTGACTACAAAGTTGACGAATTTCCAAACTAGCTCAATTTCACCCTCTTTGGTATGGAAAATCATGAAAAATGAGTATAAAAATGCATAGGTGTTGTCATTATACCTCTAGGGATGCTTCTCCATTTAATTCCAAACTAGATTGTACTATGCACGTAATTCGAGATCTATGCACCATATCTAAGGATCTATGCAAGTGTCGAGATCCATGCAAATTGGAATGGATTCCAAGGTGTTGGGATCCATGCCCACTAAATAGGTCGTGAACCTCTAAAACCTCTGACCAAAACTAGGAAAACTTAATTACTAAATTTGGAAGAATCCCGTTAAATGTGGGTGGTTTGGCCTAATGATTAAACCATTAGCCAAATATAACATAGTTTAGGGGTTCTACTCCCCATGACCATTGGCATATTCATTGGAACATTTTTTTAACATATGGTAACATATATATATAAGTATATATGGAACAACCAGAGGGTTTTTAGGTACAAGAATCAGAACAGTATGTTTACAGGTTGAAAAAGGAATTGTATGGGCTGAAGCAAGCACCAAGGGCTTGGTATTCCAGACTTGACAATTACTTGAGGCAGCAAGGATTCAGGAAAGGTAATACTGATAGTAATCTATATATTAAAGAAGAAAATGATAGCCTGATCATTGTTGAGATATATGTAGATGATATCATTTTTGGTAGTGATGATAATAGGCTGAGTAAACAGTTTTCTAAAAGTATGCAGAAAGAGTTTGAGATGTCCATGCTGGGAGAAATGAAGTTTTTCTTAGGATTTCAAATTACTCAATTCGATAAAGGTATTTCCATTTCTCAAAACAAGTATATCAATGAAATGCTTAAGAAATTTCAGATGGAAGATTCTAAACCAGTTGGCACTCCCATGGTTACTGGTTGTAAATTAAGTAAGTTTGATGATACTAAAGATGTTGATCATACAGTATACATATTTATGATTGGTAGTCTTGTTTATGCTACAGCTACAAGACTTGATATTATGCATGCAGTTTGTCAAGTTGGCAGGTTTTAGGCTTCACCAAAAACTTCTCATCTACTTGCAGTCAAAAGAATTTTCAGATATCTTACGGGAACAACAGAATATGGCTTGTGGTATACTACAGGTAATCAACTTGAGTTATATGCTTTCACTGATGTTGATTGGGCAGGTTGTGTTGATGACAGGAAGAGTACTAGTGGAGCATCATTTTTTCTTGGAGGATGTCTTGTAAGTTGGTTAAGTAAAAAACAATCAGCAGTGTCTTTGTCTACTACTGAAGCAGAATACATAGCAGCTGGAGGTTGTTTCACTCAGGTTCTATGGATGAAACAGATGTTGGAAGATGTACATATTCATTATGATGAACCTATTACTATCTTCTGTGATAAAACCAGTGCAATTAGTATTTATAAAAATTATGTTATGCATTAAAAAACAAAGCACATTCCCGTTAACTTTAATTTTCTAAGAGAGCAGGTTGTGTCTAAACTCATTAAAATGGAATATGTTGGCACAAAGGATCATATTGCATATGTATTTACTAAACCTTTACCTAAAATGCAATTTGAAAATCTCAGGGATCAATTGGGGGTTTACCCTCCGTAATTTCATTTCATTCTCAAGATTGCAAGGGCTTCATTATAAAATCAGACTACACAGGTTTATTGACTATTATTAATAGGGGGAGTTGTTGCTGAAATGATACATCTTTGCAAGTGGTTTTTCTTTGCTCAAAGGGAGTATGGTTGATTCCTTTTCCATAGATTTCAAAAGGGGGAGAAGATATTTAAAGTTTGCCATCAATGCCAAAGGGGGAGTTTTTTGGTCAGTTTGCACAAGTTGTTGCACAGGTTTTGTCATTAATGTCAAACTTTTTGCTGAGAGTTCCTTCAGAATTCGATAATTCGGAAATTTCAAGTTGAGAGATTCAGGAATTCGAAGATTACAAGTTGAGAGAACGGAGGCATGATTCTTGATATACTGAAATGAAAATTTGTGATTCAATCTAGACCGTTGGATCATGGAGGGTTAAGGACTATCAATCCAAATATAAGAAATAATTGGATATTGGGAAACAAAGAAAGGAGGAGCTCCAACCTTTGACATCGTGATACGCGAAATCACAAAACGCAAAGTCCCAAAAGGTTGTGGGCCATCCATCGGAGCGCAAAGTTCTGATGAGATCAGGACCATCTGATCATGAAATATAGAAAGGGACACACGTCACATGATCTACAGTTTTGAGAGTTTTTATTGGAGGTCATGAAGACCTATTGGCCAAAGTACCGAAACCACGACAGTCATCCATCTTGATGAATGATTAAGTCATGTCCATTGGATTAATCATTGGAGGGGTAATATAAGAGTCGTGTATGACCGTTGCTCTATCCTCGAGAAGTTAATGAGAATCATCCTATCTATATTTACCAGATCAATTGTGAAGCCGTCAGATTATTTCGGGGATCACGATTTGGAGTGTCGAAACACTGCATCACTGAAATGCTGAAATGAGAAATGTCGAAATGCCGAAATGTAGAGTACATGTGGCAAGAGGTCAGCATTTTTCTGATTGGAAAGTCAAGAGAGGAGTTCTCTATCTTCTAAAATAATGATAAGATGAGGACCGTTGGATGTGAATGACATGTGGCTAGCGATTATCATTTCGCTGACTCACAGTCAAAGGAAGAAAATTTCCCAACCTTCTAACTCCCAAAGTGAGAAATGCGAAAACATATTTTTAGCGTAGGTTTTGGTTATCGTCGGTGGTCGTATGAGAGGGAGGAGATAGCATGAATCTAAGCCCAATTTCATGGATTGCAACATGAAGAGGCGAGATGTCTTCAACTCAGGATTGTCGATATGCGAATCACGAAAGCACCTTTTTTATTAAGCTCATGGTCAAAGCCAATGGGAATATGGTTTAACACAAATGTCTTGCTAAAGCGCTCAAGGCTTGTTTCTGTTGATAATTCAAAAGTCAACATATTCTCATTGAACGACGTTGATTAAATGATGAAACAGATCGAACAATTATTGTTCTTCTTGATGCCTTGGCCAATAATAATTTATGTAAGGTAGTTGTTCGGTTATTGTAACTAATTATTCAAAGCATGAGGATTCTAATGTACACTCTCATTGTAAATAAATTGTGTGAGAGATTGTGGGTGACAAGTGGGGAATAATGATGGAGCCGAATCTCTGAAATAGTGAGAAGAAATGATGAAAACAGAGAAAAGATTGTGGAGAGAATATATATGCGCAGATTGATAAATTTATGAGGTTTGGTCAAGGATGGATTATGATATGAATATATAAACAGAGAGAACTTAAATGTCTAATATTTGACAAAGAATATAAAGAGTTGGTTTGCAGGTTCTTAGTGACAGAGAAGGATTCCAAGGTGGTAGGGAGGAGCAAGGGGAGACTGTAAAAGTCTCCTGTACAAGTTGGTGCTTGTACATTTGGGAGTTGTAGCTTCCATTCAGTAGGTTCCAAAGAAACAAAGGTAGCAACCTCATCTTGGTTGTAGCTCAGATAAAATAAGAATGTAAAGAGGAGTTGGAGCTTGCCTTTCATTCATAAGAAGAAGAGGTTTTTCCCTTTTGGGTTTCCTCATGAAAAATCATCGTGTCACTATTTTATTTATGTGATTGTCTATTTATTGGTTAAATGTATTACTGCAAGTTAAATGTTAAAGGCATGATCTATTGATTAATAAGTAATCTAC
>ML778769.1:550695-562932 GCA_009831015.1 Picea engelmannii | reverse complement strand
TTGTGTGGTTCAAACTTACCATGTGAAATATGTTTATGGTATGTAATTTGGTTACATGGTATGCAACAAAACCAAAGGATAAGAGTCGAGGGATTAGGCCCTCGACCCTTTGGCTGCTCACTTGAACCTTTACATTAGTTTAAATATAATGTATGTTGTATGTAGCTTGAGTCACATGTGAGGGCGCATTGATAGTGGGGACATGTTACACAACCTTATCCAATATTGAGCAATGAGGGGTTTCCACATGGTGGCCTCTCATTGTCTCGTACATGCCATGT
The DNA here is from genome assembly GCA_009831015.1 of Picea engelmannii. NCBI lineage: Eukaryota > Viridiplantae > Streptophyta > Pinopsida > Pinales > Pinaceae > Picea > Picea engelmannii. The sequence goes on along the minus strand of ML778769.1, from coordinate 562,651 downwards.
GTCATCATATGACTGGACCACTTGTGCACCTACAATCCATCCACCTAGAGTAACAATTTGTCCAGTCAGCTACCAATAACCATGTGCCAAGTGTCACCCTTGCAGTGTTGACACTTATCACCTCTTTTTTTCCCATGTACTTTGACCTTTGACCTAATTGACCCAAACTTTGACTACTTATAAGTTTTTCAGATCAACTCTATTCGACTTGTTTTTTGTGTTGCTGGAAATATGACAATGAGCACTATGTAATGATGCCATTTTTGGGATTATTTGAGATGATTGAATTTTGAGAATTTATGGATCCCTTGGGACCTATATGAGCATTCTAGATCCTCCTTGAACTTTGTGACCATTCCTTATATCCTCCTATATCATTTATGCTCTAGATGCACGATCATAAGTTTTGAGCTATATTTTGTACTTAATGTGTAATGTGGTAGAAGTGCCAACAAATATATGCTCCTCACTAACCTTATTCCAATGATTTGATTGATGATCCTCAATTGTTTCCGCCCACCTTTATTTGGTTGTCTTAAGAAATAAGAACCATATTCATGAGTGAAGACACTAGTTGAGGGATCTGTTCTTAATTCCCTCGAATACACCATCACATATTTAGTAGCATTAAAAAGAGACCAGATTACCACTACACCATCATCCGCCCATAATGGCTATAGAGAACCCATACCTTTTTTGTCTGGCATACCACCATGTTTGAATATCCAACAGAATATAAACAACCACTCCATTTTCCCAATCACAATAATTGAATTTTCCTTAACCTCATTTATACTGGGATAATTTTTATTCTTTGTAAGTTTCCTAAATTAAACACAAGATAAACATCCTTCTAGTTTGTGAAATTAGTTCCTACATCATGATGGATAACATTATATTACCCTTACCTCTTTAACCAATGGATAATCATATTGGATCAATATCTCAGATGCATCTATTACACATTATATCAAAGTACTAGTGTTTAAATCCCTGAGATAATTGTTATGACCCCTTCGTTAGGACATAAAGTTAGTAGATAAAGTGATTTTTGTTTGAAACATCAGTTAAAACAAGTGATATGCAGCAATAAAATACATCAATATTACATATCCTCTTCTCATCTACATCATTGCATGGTAAGAATCAATTACAACATCATGAATACTAACAAATCAATCATATCTCATAAATATAACAAAGATGAATAACCACCCAACCTATCGTGCAAGGTTAGGACCTCAAAGACACATAATCAACACTCAATTCCAGGATTCATCCAATTTATTTTGATCATTTAAGGTCTCAGTACTGGTGATTTTTATGAAAACACGGAGGTATATATTCCCGTAGCCAAATCTAAATTAGACTTGGGATTAAAATAATAGTAATTACTTATTCATATTGGAATTTAAATCATTCAATTCCTCAAAAGTACTAGACAAGTTTTCCCTCCTTTAAAGGTTACAAAAACAATAAGTATTCATCATCTGGATAATATGCCTTCTCTTTATGAAACGTATCATATATTTTTCTCATCTTTAAACAAAATCTCTTCCCTTTAAGAATTGAAACATCAATCATTATTCAATATTGTAACATCCCTCCTTAAAAACACAAGCAATCCATCTCAACGTAGTAGTACATTTTTTTTAACTACGTCTGTAACAAGAACATTGTAATCTGGTAAAATACGACAATGGGTAAATAAATCTACGTTTATTTAACATCTTTACTTTTTCTCAGGAAAAACTCTTCATGAAGGTTAAGATGAAATTTTCACAACATTTTAATAATTAGTCTTATGCGCATCACTATCATTATATCTCAAGGAAGAGTTTGATTGTTAAATCATAGTTAATTTCTATGTGTAACAGTGTCCAATTAAATAATCAAGGAAAAATTATAACACCATGATTTTTGATAAATTATAACACCAACATAACATTACTACGAAAACGCCAGCCCCTTTCTCTTCTACCCCATTTATTTTATAGGTAGATTCTCATTGGCACTTGTCCACATGCACCAAGTAATTCAACTTTTTTAATTATTTTATTAGTTATTATTCATCCACACACTTGTCCTACTCTCCTCAAGTTGCAAAAGTAATTTCCCTTCTTATTTTATTTAAAAAACCATTTTCCTTCACATTCCCCATTGTGTTCCTATTCTTTCTCTTAGTTGTCCCTTTGTTCCCAAATTCTCATTTAGTGAGTGTCCCCTAACTAGATCTTAGTTAGATTTGGATTAGGAGTCTTCTTTTAGTTATACTTAGAGGTAGTTTGGCTCAATATGCCATTCTATGTGTACACATATTCTCTCATGTTTTATTTCTTTTTATTTTAAAAATCCCTTTTATTAATTGTATGCACACAAGTGAAATTTTCCCAACCTTTAATTTTTTATTCCTTATTTTCCTATAGTTTGATTTTTTCACTATTCTTTTAACTTATTTCATATTTTATTTAGTCCCTTATTTATATTAGAATTAAACTTAGTCTAGTTTTAGGATTAGACTCTCATTAGGATTCTAGTTTATAATTTACTGATTAATTAATACTATGTTCTAACAAGGTCTAAATATTTCATTAAGTTCTCTAGGCCATATGTATTTATTGACTCACATTTTAATTACACAACATGCCCTTCAAGATGTACCTTCGTGCTCCAAGGGTGCCACTCACCTTTGACTAGTTTTGGAAGTTTATACGACCCTTGGAGTCAACACTCCATTCAGTCAGCCTTGTGAGACACTAAGGGATTCTAAGGAATATGGATTTTTCCTTATGCGCACCCCTTAGATTTCCTTGTGAGCGACTGTCTCAATATGCTCTCACAGTATAGTGTACATCTTAAACTCGGTAATCGTTAAACTACAGTTGAAGTCACGACGGGAGTGCTAGTAGGTTGTGATAGGGGCATTGCCACACCTTTCCCTCAAATTTTTGGATTTCCTGCATGACCCCTTTACCCCTTATGTGATTTGGATTAGAAATCATTGTCAAGCCTGCATTCACCAACAAAAAGTGTGTCAATAATCCACATACATAAATCATATTGTAATCAATCATATGTCACATGTGTGTAAAATGAAATAATCAAACAAGTACAATCCACTCCCTGACTCAATATGGAGTCCAAGGAATTCCATTGATGCCATCATCATCTATAACTTGTCACGTGTCCTCCACACTCAGGAAAACCCATCAATAGCATATGCCAATACATATACATCAAAATAATAATAAGTCACAACAAATCATCATCATCATCATCATATATAACCCATAATCAAAATGAAATCACAATGTACCATAACCAGATCACTTTCGCACAAGTGTCCTCAAAGAATAAGTCAATAAAAGTGTGTTCAATAGAATGGGATGTTACAATAATTAAGGAGAAAGATTGAGTTTGGATTGAGCCACTTTACTTACTTTTTTTACAAGGCTTGAATTGAATCTTATCAGGGATGGGATAGACAGTAAAGATAGAAAAAAAACCTTTACCCACCAAGAACACTAGAGAGGAAAACAAGACAAAGTGAAGGCCTTCTACATGGCCATATAGGCATGCTTAACTAAGACCACCTAGCCAAGAAATATAGGAAAGTGTGAGCTAGATAAATATCCTATTTAGATTAAAGATCCCAAATGGGTTATACCCTATGAAATTAGTCCATCCTATAACATTTTGAGAATTAGGATTGAATCCTTGTCAGTCTCCAGGGCCTCTAGACTACATATTATTTGTATTGAAACTGGCTACGAAACCAATGCTAGAAAAAATGATTGGAACTAGCATTGTAAATAGTGCTTGGACCACCAGTATTGTATGTAGAATTACTAGGATTTTTTTAAAAAGAATAATTGAAAATCAAGTTATTTAGAAGAGGAGAACTTACACTAGAATTTTCAATTCACACCTTCTGTCCTAGAATATTTATGTCTGTGGAATATTTATCTGTAATGTTGTTGGTTCCCTCGGTGGATGGTGAGTCCAAATTTTGTTTTATTCTCTCAATGATGTGAGAACACTATATTGAAGTGCATAGAGGTACAATAAAGACATTTGGAGAAAATTTGTAGAAGTGGTCATCTAGATTGAAAAGGTGAATACTTGGGTCAATGATATCCACCACGGTCATGATCTAAGGATGTAAGGAAATGAGTGTGGTTTCTAGAATGAAGCAACTTCCATTGAAAGAACAATGGGATATAAGCTTGAAGGTAGAAATACCCCATAGGAAATAGCATGGTCGAGGCCAATGTGTCACCTTTCTTGGAGAGTAGTTATAGTATCTCCACACAATAATGATCTACTTCCTACAAAATTTAGAGGCATCAAGATGATTTATGTCTTCGCAAGAAACCACTTGCAACAACTGTTACATATGGAGGAAGTGAATGAAGATTAGGTGTATGTTGCAATATCATGAAATAATGATCATGGACACTAGGGTCCTTTGAAACAAACAATTTCTCCAAAAAGGTTTGACAGGTAGGAAATGCCTCCATCTCATCACAAAGATCTTCACTGGTTTTTCAACAACAATGGTGGTCACTACAAATGGTACATTGCTTCATTGAGGGAGTTCATGGGTTTGAGTCACCAGGACACAACCCTTTGGTGATGAAGGTAAAAGTTACAAAACACCTGGAACACCTAGTAATAACAACTGGAAGTGATAGTGACACATTGCATCCTCTACTTCTGGGTTGGAGTTTATGTACATACCATGAATTGAACAAATGGTAATAATAATGATGTGTTAGCATCCTCTATTGCTAGGTCAGAATTTGTACATAACATTAACTATTTAATCAATTATATGAGAATTATTTTCTTTCTTTTATTTGGGCCACTAAAAATATTCCATAATATGGGACAATTGTAAAAAAAAAAAAAATAGTATAACTAAAAATACATACATGATTTGGGAAGAAGAATTGGTATGAGATGTAACTGCCAATAAACTTTGAACTTTCCAATTACATCTATATATCTATGAAATATGATGTTGTAACATTTTAGTACCTAGAAAATATCTTAATGATGAGAGTTTCAAGGAATATCTAAACATATATCTTAAAACCAAAATGTTCAAATAACAACTTATGTTCTTTATTGTGTTCTAATTATTCTCATTAGTAAAGAAAATTTTCACTTTCGCTCATAATTGGTTGATTTTCTTTGTTAATGCTAGGCATTAATACCTCAAAATATTCTAATCTTGCTTTAAAGGCTGATCCAAAAACTCTTCGCAAAGACAATGTCGATCACCAAATAACATGTTTACAAATATTTTATTTAAAAATGAATTCCAGGTTCATTGTAATTTTTAACTAGCATAAATTTTAGACAAATTGAATAACTTGCATGCAACAACAATAGAAAATGATATAATGAAATAAATAAATAAATAAACTAAAAAATATTTATCAGCTCCACACTCTCGCAAGAAATAAAACCTAACACAATTTTCTCCACAATAACTAAAACGATAAAGTGAATGAAACACTCGATTCTGAAATTTCTTTAATGGCTTTCAACCCATAAATTATCACAATATTCAATACTAATAAAAATAAATCCCCAAAGGTAAAGACTTGCTACCCTACAACTACACTTGTTACATTCAATCTAATAATCTTGCTACCCTACAACTACACTTGTTACATTCAATCTAATAATAGTGCATTGATGGGCTATGATTTATTTCAATATATTGCATATAAGGTAAATGGCATGAGAGTTAGAATGGAGGAGGTGATCATATAATTGTATAATTGAATCTAGGATTCATGCAAATGTACCTTGATTTATCTAATATTTATTTCATCAACTAATGCTAGTTTTGAATATTCCTGGGGTGTTAAGGGCGGATAATAGTTATATCCTTACACAATGCGTTCATGCAAGCCTACATGGACTCACCTATGTGGACAGCTCTCCAAGGTACAATGAACATGACGATAGTCTTCATTACCAAACCATCTAATCTGAATTGTAGCTAGGTTTGGGAGGCTATGATCACCCAAACTTCATGCAAAATCATGAATTTAGAAGGGATAAAGGTTTGTATGTCCTAAAAAAAATTGGAATAAATATGGATTTTAATAGGCTCAGATATTGATGGACTCTCCGGAGACTTGAGGTCTATTTCCAAGTTCTTCTCTCAAGACTCTCTATCAAATTTCCCCTTTAATCTAATGGTTTGGTTTTAATGGTCTTTTTTTTTACCCCATTTTGCGTTTGGAAAACCTTTCAATACTTTTTTATGAGATATCCATAGTCTCTTATCTTATACTATATATCTATTTTTTTTCAATGGACAAGGTCACACTACTTATAAACATTTATAGATGTTTAACTAATGTAATCCTGATTTCCCAACTAAAAACTCACATGTAATGCTCTTTACACTTTGTTTTTTTTATATATTAATTTTAATATTATTTAACTTACCAAAAAAATGTTATTCTTGTCTAACTATTGTGAATATTGTTTTGTTGAGACTCGCATTGCTTAGAATATTGTTTTATTGACACTCACATTGTTGTGATATATAAAATATATATCCGGAGACATGAAAATGAGCATCTTTAACTGGGTGATGATAAATAATGGCTAGCATGTATAAAGAGGGTGTATAATTGATTTGTTCAAAAATCACTATCCTCGCCAATTAATTTTATAATATGTTTAACCATTTTATTTTTGCCCAATAATTTTGGAACATTTGTCTTCACGGATAAAAGTATTGGGCAAAGATGTATTTAACGTTGAACGATTTTATTTAAATTGAATGTGTAATATTGGTGAAAAATCATTATGATTGATGTGGAGCTAAGTGTTTATGTTATATTAAATGGGTTTTATTCTATAATATTTAAGAGTTTAATATTTTTTATTTTGGAAATATATATATATATAGTGTTAATTATCTTTTATAGTTATGAGATTTGGTGTTGAGGTGTTTGTAGAGAAATATAGAGAAAAAAGTTGAGTTTTTGCTTATTAAGAATAAGATTATGAATAAGCACCTAACATATAAGTATAAGATATTCATAGTAAAGGATGGAGTATGTGCAACAAAAAATCTTGATTCAGGCATATTTTCAGGTTTAATTATGGAGATGAACATGAATCTTATCATCAACCATCATCCACACTAGGTAGAATATATTTAATAGAAAATGGTTCAAAAATTTGAACGCCTCGAGCAACAACCTACATTGGGTTACAAATGGTTTCTAAGGAAACCAAGGCACAATGGTTAGTGTACATGGGAGGAACCTTGTATAGATCGTAATGATTTCCTTGTTACCATAGATGAGTACGATCCCAAATTCATCAATTATGTGCAAACAATGATGGAGAAAGAGGTTTTCGCCAATATATTGATTGTCACTGAATCTCTTCCTATGCATAAAGGCACCATTAGCATCGAATTTATCTTTCCCTGCTATGACAAGACAAATATGGAATGAGACTCCTCTATGCCGATGGAGTCACTTGCCAAGTGTTTACCACAAATATTATATGGGATTTTTTTGAATGAATTCATACGTGTCAAGTGTTTGAAAAAATACACGCATGTTGAGTGTTTGAAGTAAAAAATGTCCAATAAAAAAATTGTTGCAGATCCTCATTCAAAGACAAAATTTCAGATTATGATCAAGTCTCTCTCGTAAAACCTTATGCATTGAGATGAATTCGAATAGCTATGTTGTGTATTTAAAGAAAAAATTGGAGCATAGTTGGGGATTCATATGGCCGAGCAACTCCTAGTTTATGAAGGTAAACAATTGGAGGATCTATCTTGGCTAGTTCATTATGGTATTTGCAACTATTTAAATCTTATCTTTGCACTATCATTGTGTGGAGGAATTATAAAACCCTGTTTTTAATTTCTATGAACTATAATGTATTATGTAAATGTGACATTAGGCTATTGAGCCGGTGAAGTTGAAAAGGCATTAGAGTGCCTATGAAATGTAATACTTCTATATACATTAATAAAAAAATACACAGTTGGTTGAAAGATGGACAAGGAAAAGAGATAGGGGGTTATGTTTCCATTGGAGAAGGGGATTAAGGGGATAAGTATTTTTATTATATTTTATTTACCCATTTAGTTTTAATAGAGAAAATTGGTTACATGAACTTCTTGGGAAGAAGGCCATGTGGTTCTTGTTTTCATGTAATTATATAAAAATCCCTTGTGGCTTGTTTTGGGGGTTTACTTGTTCTTCTCCATTCACTCGTACACCCTTCTCACTCTTTCATTTTTGGTGCCGCATTCTTGCTAATTCGTGTGATCTTGGTTTGAGCATGGAAACAAATGGCTAAAAGAGGAGAGTCATTCCTAGATGGCTATAATAAATTATTGATCATTCCAGGAGGGAATGGATGAATGAGTACATGAGATTGATGGAAGTTCAAAAAGAACTATCCACAATTGACAATCCTTGGATTTTCTAGTAGGGAGATTTCCTAACCAATAGAATTGGAGTCCTAGAGAGAAATGGAATAGCCTAAGGGACCGCATGGTAGAGGAAGGTGTTTATTTCTTTGGGTTCTGCAAGTTGAAGGGGAAAGAGAGCTGGAAATTAGGATTTTTTGTGTGGTCAGGAAACCTGAGAGATAGTTAGCCAATTGTTCTGTGTTTTAGATTTGGCCTATGACCTATCTGTGTGGATTCATAGCCCTAGCTCAAGGGTGACCTTTTGTTGAGAGTAAATGAACAACATGGTATATGGTTGGGAGGAATGTCCTTGGTATGCAACCAGTCAGTGAATGTTTAATTGAAAATATAAGTTCTCTCTTTGTTTTATGTATAATGTATATTCCATTGTGTATTTAATTGTCTCTGAGATGCATTTATGTGTACATTCTTACTGGTTATTTGTTGTGCACGACACACTGTTTATTTATTTTATGTGGTAGCATGGATCTTTATTATTTCATGTGTTGTTATCATATGCTTATTTAATAATTAAAGGACATTAGAGTTCAATTTTTACCTTAGAACATAGTTCTTGAAATAGTGTCCCCAGCTCGAGGGTGGGTGGGTTTGTTACAGATTGGTATCAGAGATTCAGGTTGAAACACTGGACTGGTATGGGCCGAAACTGTTGGACATGATATTTTCATTATGAAAGTTTATGTCTTTGATATCCTAAAGCTCAAGAGAAATAGCGATGCATAAAGCACGCAGAAGCTAGAGCATCATGCAAACAAAGATCCTTTGTAAAGGATCATGGAATTGTGACCGTTCCCTTTTGAATTTTGGGAGAAATCACAACCATTGAATCAAGGAAGCTCTAGATCATTAGATAAAGTGTCAGGTAAATAAGGAACATCGTATAAAGGTGAATCCAGAGGCTAGGAGAGATTAAGTCCCAATCATCAGATCGAACTAGTCAATCATGAGGCGTTGATCAAAGCCAAGCATGAGCTAGAAAACTCTATAACTTCTCCACTTTGGTGATTATTGGAGACAGGGAAGATGTATGAAATATCGAAGGTCGAAGTCTTCAAATCCCACTAGTCGTTCGATCTGATAGAAAGTGCGAATGAAATATCAGTCATTGATCATGGTCATCTAGAATTGACCCTTCGGATGTAAATAATTTTGAGTCCTAGAAATATCGAATGTTGAAGTCGTGAAATCCTGCCAACCCTTAGATCGAGGAAGGAATTTGGGAGTAATGCAAGCCATTATATTAGGAGTAAAAGGATAGCGAAGTTTCAACATTGTGAAACCTCTCCACTTTGACAATTATTGGAGACTAAGAAAAGTCACGAAGTGTTGAAGCCATGAAGTGTAAATCCGCAGTCGAAAAAGCACGTAGGTCATCATATCTGGAGTAGAGTAATGTTGATAGTCTATTTCATGGATGACGTGTCTTATGCCACATGGGCGGGGTGCCATGTGGGGATACATGTCACATAATTTTGGTGCCTTTTGGACCCCAACATGTTCATTTTTTAGTGACACGTGGCACACATACCATGGGTCTACATCACCATAGGTGGTATCAACATGCCATGTCATCTCTAGGATTATGGCCTCCTGTAATGTCTAGCATTTCTACTAGCAATAGTGTCAAAGGATGAAGTATTGAATTCACGCAGATCATTGATCTAATATCCCTTCGGGACTTTTCTCAACACTTGGATTAAGATAGTGGGAGGATAGAGTAAGTGGTCACCATCACTTTATGACCACTTCAGCAGGTATCAGTCTGAGGGAGTTGAACGAATCAATATTTGTATTATCCTGGAGTCTCAGAGTGCCGAAGTCTCAAAATATTGAAGGACCTTCCATCCCAATGCATGATTAAGTCATGATCGTTGATTTGGTTGAAACTGCCAGATGAGCCAAGATCATCCAATGAATAGGATATTAAATCTCAACCGTCTAATCTACTAGTGTAGTTATAAAAATGACTAAGTGTCAGAATTTTTATGAGTTCATCAGTCCATAATTTCGTGAGTCTCTGAGTTCGAAAAGGTAGAAAAATGTCTAAGTGTTGGAATTTTATGAGTCTGTGAGCCCGTGCATCCGTGAATCTGGAAAGATAGAAAAATGGATAAGTTTTGGACTTTAATGAGTCCACGAGTCCAAAAAGATAGAAAAATAGCTAAGTGTCATACTTTTTATGAGTCTATGAGTCCGTAATTCTGTGAGTCCACAAGTCCAAAAGGATAGAAAAATGGATAAGTGTTGGAATTTTATGAGTCTGTGAGTCCAAATAGATGGAAATATAATCTAAGTGTTGAAAATGTTTAGGAAAAATCATGAAAGAAAGAATTATGATACATTATTGTAACAAAATTGTACAAAATTTCATGGATCTTGTTAAATTATTTTAGCCTAACAAATTTGGTTTGCTACACATTTTGCATAATTAGGGAGGATAGACATATCAGTTCGAGATAAGAATGTATATTCAAGAAATGGAGGAAGGAGAGGGAGATTTAAGTCATGATAAAGAGGCCAAAGGACAAAATATTAGTGTTGGTAATGCAAAGACAGAATCAAATGAAAATAAGGGCAAAGGGGAGAAAGAAACATTAATAGAGACTATGAGAGGCCTAAGAATAGAACTACAAAGGTACAAAGAAGACAATGAGAGGCTTATAAGAGAACAAAAACAGATAAATTTTCAAGCGATGCAAAGCTTAAATAAGTTGGTTGAGGAAACAAAGATGAAAAGTGGATAAAAAACTCGAAAGAAATAAAAAATTAAACAAAATGATTGTTACTCAGCTATTATAGAGTCTAAATGAATTGCATGGAACAACTGCAAGAATTCTCCCATAGGATATGAAGATAGTAGGTGAAGAATGTAATTGATGAGCAATGGAAGGAATATTAATACTCAATAGCCTTGAAGGAAGAGAGGTGTAGATAGCTGCAAATATTGATGTGAAAGTGTAATGTCCCCTCTGTAATGCCCATATATTTACAAAGATCATTAAGTCTCATAAACATTTTACGAAATAAACTGAAACAATAACTTTCAAGCATAATATTGATTTTGTTAACAGAAACTTTAGTAGCTTAGATTGATCATTAAATACTGAATTCATGGCAGAAAGAAATAAATACATAACTTGACAAAGTACCTAGTTATGATGCTAATTTATGTTGCCTGCTGCCTTGCTGCCTTGCTGCACAGTCCAGTCCTGCCACAGGCACAGAAAATAACTGCCCAAAACTAATATCCACTCTGCCAACTAGGAAAACGACCTAGCTCCAGGATATCTACGGATATCCTGGCCCCCGTGCCCAAAACCTCCAGCAACTCAGTGCCTCCCTGATCAATATGTCACAACCAGTAAGTCTCGTGCCTCAATCTGAGCACTCATGTCACAGTAAAGCTCTCGGCTCTCTGCAGATAGCCAAAACAGTTCTTCGCAACCATCCCCCCCCTTCACG
>ML778769.1:517008-540712 GCA_009831015.1 Picea engelmannii | reverse complement strand
TTAACATTTTCCTTTGATCTTTTAAACTTATTTCTCAAGTCATTAAATGTGATCTGTAGTTAGAGTATTACTTAAGTAATCACACTTATTTTCTTTAATTAATTTTTCTTTATAATTTTTAAGCATGTATCCAATTAGGGTCATTACACCCTCCGTTACGACATCAATGTAAGTGAGTACAGTAGCGGTAAATTTTTATTTTTTTTAAACAACAATTAGAATAAGAGATAAGCGACAATAACATAGATCAAGGTTTACACATTCTATTTTCTTTCACATAAATATATCACAAGAATTAGAGACATCATCATTGTTACTAATAACTCAATCATATCACATAAATATAACAATGATACTTACCCACCAATGTACCCTGCAAGGTTAGGACCTCCAAAACACATAATCAATGCTCAAGTCCAGGATTCATTTGATTGCTTTTGACCATTTAGTGTCTCAGGACTGACAATTGTTCTGAGGAACATGGAGGGATCTACTCCCATATCCAAATCTAATCCTAAACTTCAGACTATATTGATGGTAAGGTACTTAATCATAATGCAATTAGAATTCATTCAATGACTCTTTATACTAGAGAAACAATTTGTCAATTCATCAACAAATATGCATCATAAATACTACTAGATGCTAGTATTAATTCCAATACAAAATAATCACTATTACCATAACATTTCAGAGATATATTAAAACCATGATAACTTATTAAATACCTTATTTTGTGCAATGATTATCTATTCCTAAGAACACAATGATAATCTGGATTGGAAGAACAATTGTGTATTAAATTTATCGCCATATTTAAGAATCAAAAGTATCTATTCAAGATTTATCTCATTGTTATTTTATACCATAATAACAATATTACTTAAGCAATGTACATTTAATTCTTAATTACATTACAAATTCAAGAATTCCTTAATTTCCTAAGTTGAAATCCTACAAGTATTATTTATTGAATATTCATTCTATTTTAGGATCTTTATAATATCCATGGCCTGTCTTTCCATATTCTTTTAATATATTTTAATTAATTCCTCCCTTGACTTCTAAAAATTTAATTATGATAGTGTAAGTAGTAGAATTCAAGTTGTATAGATGTGCATGCATCATGTCCACCTATAATTACAATCTCTCAAGGATGAGTATGATATATAATATCCATAGAAGAGATTTTGAGCTCTCCTATCTATTAGGATCGTGTGGAAATCCAATGGATTTAATCTAGGCATGGGTGTGATGAACCCCTAGATAAATAAAAGTGTGTGATCGATGTATAGGATTTCCTCGATAATTAAAGATGAACAATAGTCCGTGAGGAGTGCAGAGTAAGAACACAATATAATCAACGATGATAGGAATGAATGGTAGTCACTTGGAAATATGTCTAGGTGAAAAAGAGAATGACTATTAGACAACAAAAAGTACACGTCAATCGTTGTAAAGAAGAGAATAAAACTATGAGAAATTGCACTACCAACTATCTAGTTCTAAACTATCCGTGAAATTCCAATTCGAAAATAAAATCATCACTTCAGGAAACATAGCAACTGAAGAGACCATGCGAAATTCACGAAATTGGATTTGATAATTATACATAGCAAATTCAAAGAATTATGAACTCAAAGTCGTGATAATAAAGCATCGATTACTAACGATTACCAACTTTGGATTTCCATAATCGATTATTACCGATACCAATGAACCCTTTTCGAAATGAAAACATTACAATAACCACAACACGGAATTTCTAGGAGTGCATCTAAACTCAACGACTATCTCTAGATTCGACTCCGTTCGAACTTTTTCTTCGCATCGACCCCAATTATTTTTTTTATAAATAAGAATTATATGTATATTAAGAGCCTTCTAAAGCTGAAATAGAGTAGTAAAATACAGAGATATCCACGCTACAGTTACTAGACTGCCCCAACAAAGGGGAAACCAGTCCAGCCAACCCATGAGTCAAACAAGTCATAAGTTAAGCTAGTAAAAAGACAATATTCAAATTGTTTATCATCTAAGACTGAGAGACTGACAAGAGTTGAAAAACACTAAAGACCTAGACACCTGACATATAGCCTGACCACGTGGCGTGGAGGTCCTCTATCCAAGGCTCTTCCTCAACATACGTCGTCTGGTTTGCCCATGGCCTTCCCCCTTCCTCGTCGCACGTAATTCCATCAGCTTTTCTCTCTCACTCATCCTTCTCCCGTTCCATTTCTGTTGGGCACTGCGCCTTGTCCAGACCTTCACCTGTAGCGGCAGCGGATTCCTCCATTGGAGCAGTTTTGACCAAGTCCGAGGAAAGAGCTTCATGCATGGAGGAGAGAATTTGAAGAAAGATAGCCACCTTCTCGTCTGTATCCTGTAGGCGAAAATGAAGATCCGCCACCCCCTGCCTAAGTTCAAAGACCAGGTCGTACAATACGGTCAGGCGGTCTCTGAACTGTGCCCTATCGAAGGAGTCAGTTAAATGGTGTCCAACCCTCTTAGGCGCAGCATGAGGAGAAGGGTCACATCCCAGGTTGCCCAGAGGTTCAAGGATTGGCGTGGGGGCAGAGGGATTCACCGGGGGGTCTTGAAAGTGTCGCAAGAGTGAATTTGGCGACCGGGGGATTATGGCCAGAGAATTGAACTGCGCATTCTGCGGAACTTGCGAGGAAGCAGAGATAAACTCAGACTGAAGGCGGGGGGAAGAACAGATGGAGGGCGAGTCAGGAGGCGTGACCGAGGGCCGCCGAGGCTTCCAGGGAGAGCCCCTCCTCGGTCTTCCCCTTGGTCGAGTCATAAGGGGCACAGTGCAACTAGCAGAAAAGACTAAGAGCACCCGGTGAAGGAGAATGGCAGGGTCGACATCGACCCAGAGGAATCGAGCAGAGTCAAGCCTGTGCTGCGAAGGGATGAGTCCTAAGGACAACAAGTGGAGGTAAATGACAAGCATTGTGAGCCAAACCATTCGAAATCGCTAAGAAGGGGAGAGCACTGCATAAATGCTCCCTCGTATCGCAATTAAGGCCATCTAATCTCAGTGGAGGGTGGCGGGTTGTGGCACAAGCCCATCACGTTGCTCCATGCCTCAGTGGCTGGTGCCTACCCCCATCGCATGCCACAGTGACCACACTAACACCCCATATGGGGAGCATCGACCCCAATTATTATTTTATAGGTAAAAATGAGTTTCTACATTGATCAAGGTTTTAATTTCAAAAAATGCAAACAAATCAAGGGTGATCCAATAGGAATCTAAAATTTCATATTTGAATAATTATAAACTCCCAACAATATTTTAATCTGGATTGACCATTATTGCAATGATTAATGACCATCAATTCTCATAATTGACCATATATTATTACACGACAACAAAGAAACTCAACCAATGGTTTGCAACACAAACTAGAGACCATAATAATTAACTTAAAGGTGTAATTTGATTTGAAACGATCCCACAAATCCCAACTTCTTAAATATAGGAACATTATTTTTAGATCATATAAGTTTTAAATTTGGGGTTGTACTAATGTTACAACCAAAAGAATTTGTAATGTTTTGAAGTGCAATAACGACAACGAGTGCACCATTCTTGAACTCTGAGTGTAAGGACTTGATGGTGCCCAACCAAATTTCCTACTTCAGAACTGACACTTAAATGAGTGTGATCACGTGAAGAATTTGTTGTCCAATTAAGTAAATTAATTTGGCAACAATCTCATGTAATTATAAACTCAGGGTTGCAAACTATTCATGGTGATCATGCCAATTTAAAATTCCAAACTATAACTTCTTAACATTGACTTAACAAGTTCGATTCCGAATACCAATAGATCATATTGATCAAAATTTATGGTGAACATGCCAATTGGAATTTGAAATGTACTTTGCTTATCAATGATTAACAAATTTCGATCCCAATTGGTAATATATTACAATGATCAAACTGCGATGATCATACCAATTAAAAATTTAAAGGGTACTCTTCTTATCAACGATTATAAAATTTTGATTCCAATCAGTAATAGATTAAAAAGATCAAAATTTCTATTTGAAACGCATTCATCCTTTCAATGACCATACCGGTTTTAGTTTTCAAAATTACAATCATTCCAATGCCGCAACCAAACAACTTTTCTAATTCGAATTTTGATCCAAGTGAATATCGGTGGCCAACCAACTTTTCCAATTGGCTCAAAACAATTTTCTAGTAATTTTGGTAATTTACTATTTTTAGCAATTTTTAACTTCTAGGGTCATTTTGAGGGCCTAAATGAAGGTTTTTTGGGATCGAGCTCCTTAAAAATAACTAAAGGCTCTGATTGAGCCCCCAAAATTAATCTCATGGACAATACCTTTCCAACAAGCTATCGTACACCCCAAATGGAGATCGTACGCCAAAGTTACACCCCCGAGAAGTTGATACACCAAACTACCCAAAATGGGGTCCACAAAAATGTTGGTTTTTCATCTTCCAGGGTTAGGGTTTTGGATTTTCTTTATGATAAAAAGGCCTTTGGAGACTCATTTTAAAATAATCTTCTTGCAAATGTGAGTAGTGGAGACATCTCTTCTCAGAGATAAGTTGCCACCATTCTAGCAAGTCTTTCACTTTGTATTTTTACAGTCTTTGTACATTTTCGCTCATTAATAAAAAATTGTGTATTAGTGTATCTTCATGTTTATGGTTTCATATATGACACATTTCTGTTATATTATTGGATATCCGATATATCTTTGTACATTTCTTTATTATATCTTCTCTCTCATTCCGTGTTGGAAATAATCTGGATCAGTGGTATCAGAGCAGGCTGCTCTTGATCGTTTTTCAGCGGATGTCCCCGATGAGGTCTGAGTATAGCAAGTTGCTTCTGGAGCTTGTTTCTCTCGAATACAATCACTCTCGCATGCCCAAGAAACCCTCCATGGAAGAAGAAAAAAAATGACGGAGTAGACGATTCTATCAATTTGTTGCTTGAGCAAGCTCTCACGCTATAGAGGGACGAAATGATGGAGAAATTTTCCCACATCCTTCAACGCATGTCGATAGAAACAGACAAATCCTAATCAAACAACCAATTTGGAAGCACCTCTCCTTTCAAGTTACAAGTTAATTTTGATATTCCTGTATTTGAAGGTCATATATATGCGGATTCCCTAGACAAAAGGTTAAATCTACTAGAAGGTTATTTCTTTGTTCACCATTTTTTTAAAAGGGAAAAGATCACCTTCGGACTCCTTAAGGCTCTCCCCCATGTCAAACATTGGTCGAAAACTTACTAGGAGAAAAGTTCCACAAAGGGGTCTGGAATATATGGGGTCGATCCCACTTGGTGTTTTTTTGTGGATGTGGTCGAGGAAATATATTACCCTATTGGAAACTATGAATACCAGTACATGAGATGGACAACACTACGGCAAGATAGGGGCCAAGAAGTGTTGTAGTTCACCAATACCTTCCATACCTTGTGCACCAAGATGGGTATCAAACACTCTGAGCAACATTTGGTTCTAAAATATCACAGTTCTCTACACAGATACATCCAAACTGAAATGGATTTTTCGGATATCTCATCACTCATTGTTGTGTATCGATATGTTGTTAAAATAGAGTAGAAATTTAAGCACCATAAAAAATAGGAGTTTGGGTCTGCAAATTCAAAACAACCAAAGTATGATAAAGATGACCCTAACAAACAATCTCACAAAAACCAGTCCAAGACACAAGAAAAGAAGGGTCAGGGAAAGATGAAGAAGGACACTGGAAAATGGTGTGATTTCCACAAAATCCCTTGGCACAACACCAATGATTGTCACTCAAAACAGTCAATGGTGGCTGAGATCAAAGACAAGGATCCAAACCCTAATTCAGAATCTGATTCAGAAAATATTGATAGAAGACAGATCATCGACGTAGAGCCCACTGCTATTGTCGTGACCGCAAAAATTAAACCAAAAGAACCCATAGATTCTGAAGAGGGGGAGCACCTTTTTCATTCATACATGTGAGTGAAGGGGACCCCGCTTCATTTTATTTTTTATAGTGGAATCCAGAAGAACCTCATCTCAGCAGAGGTCATCAAATAGTTGGGATTGTCGAAAACACCACACCCACAACCATACAACATTGGGTGTCTTCGCCATGGATGAGATCTTTGTGTCATCTAGTAGTGTCGATTGTCATACGACATCCAACCTTTTAACAATGAAGTATTATGTGATTTTTCCCCATTAGATGTTTGTGATGTTCTCTTGGGTCAGCCATATATGTGGAATCACCATGCTATCTATGAGTCTCAACCCTGTAGTATCATTGTTACTCTAGGGGATCATCTCTACAGGATACTAGAGGTAGTTCCAACTATTGTCCCACCTAAACAATGCCTCAAGGTAGTATCTCATACTACAAAATTCAACTTCTTCACAATCTGTTCAAAAGGTGAACAGAAGGATACTGCAACCACTACAACCTTGACCCAATCACCTTCTATCCAACAGAAACATGTCCACAAGATTGCAACAAAGTGTATAGATTCCTTGTGCACATAGGTATCTCATGTAGCTAGACTGGTTAAAAAGGTCGAATACTTTCAGCCACAGGTTCATGAAAATCTTCAACAAGCTAAGCAATACAACTTCACCAACAAGGTAAGTGACTCATCAAGATGCAAATTCAACAAACACTTTTCCCTCTCCCTCGGGCACTCAATGCAATGGATACCATTTCTTCCTAAGGAGGAAGGATTTATCCAATTTCATATCGATGGCCACCCATCTTTTCCAATTGGCACAAAACAGTTTTTTGGTAATTTTGGTAATTTATTATTTTTAGTAGTTTTTAACTTCCGGGGCCATTTTGAGGGCCTAAATGAATGTTTTTCGAAATCTAGTTCCTCAATGATAGGAAAGTGATCCGATTGAGCTCCCAAAATTAATCTCCTGGACGATACCTTTCCAACAATCTACCATGCACCCCAAATGAAGATTCTATGCCAAAGTTACACCCCCGGGAAGTTGGTACAGCAAACTACCCAAAACGGTGTCCAAAAAACTATTGGCTTTTCATCTTTGAGGGTTAGTGTTTTGGATTTTATTTATGATAAAAATGTATTTGGAGCCTCATTGTAAAATCATCTTCTTGCGAATGTGAGTAGTGGACCCATCTCTTCTTAGAGATAAGTTGCCACCATTTTAGCGAGTCTTTCACTATGTATTTTTACATTCTTTGTACATTTCCGCTCATTAATAGAAAATTATGTATTACTATATCTTTGTGTTTATGGTTGCATCTCTGATACATTTATGTTATATTATTGGATATCTGAGATATCTGTGTACATTTATTTATTATATATCCACTCACATTTCGTGTTGAAAATAATCTAGATCAGATTTACAATAAATGAGTAGTGAAAATAAAATTTGAATCTAGTTATAGTTTAAAGTGGTGCGATCATATAACACAAAATTTTGGAGAACAACATAGTTATACAAAAAATACCCAAATCTATTCTTGAATTTCACAATGATACATAAATGACTATATCGATTTGTTCTACATTACAATAAAAATCTATAGCCATTCATTCAATTTTATTCCTTACTACAAATAGTTTCGCAACGATTTAAATAATTATAATGTACAGTGTCACTCTCATAAGATTTATAGCTTGAGAAATTAAAATACCGGCATTGATTGCTATGGGGGAAATCCCCCTATACTAGGTCTAAGGTAAAGGCAAAGTGATAACTCCCTTAAAAGAATGTTCTATCCTTAAGCTACCCCAAAACCAACTAAACTAAGTGATGAGAAATAAAGGAAAGAGGGCTAATGAGTGCACCTTTAATCCTTTCAGTTATTGTTGGCATCTTTCACTTGTTGTCACCTCCTAGATTACTAGTATCCTCCCAAATATGCCCTGCAAAAGGTTATGAATATAATGCAACAACATATGCAATATGTACTAATCACTTTAAAATTTTAGACATATATATAAATGCACATATCAACAAAAGCATGTAAACCTAGGGTTTTGGGACAAGGACCTCTTTTATTCAATTTCAAGAAAAAAAATATTACAACCTTTGTCAATAATCGCTCCACAAACCAAGTACGGGATCCTCTCTCCTGGATCCAAGTGAATCAATTCCACATTGGCTTCTCACAACCAACATATCACCTAGGGAAGGAGGAAGGGTTGCATAAGGAGAAAGGGTGGAGGGGAAGGTTGAGGCTAAAAATCAGAATAGGATGCACATATTGGGCTAAGGGGAAGGGATTTTGGCAGAGTTTTCTTATTCTCTTACTTATGTTCATAAATGACTCCCGAAGACCTCTTTTAATATGAGAAAAATATTGTTATTCTTTTTGGGGAAAGGAGACAAGAGGTGAAATGGTTAGGAAACCATCCATAGCCTATGAACTCCATCGAATTCTGCGCAATTTTATATTTTTTGCAACTTTTGGAAGTAAATGTGGGATAATTATCATACATCTCGCGTATGTATGCGACTGAACTAGCATGAAGCACGCATGTGTATGTGGGCTATTAATCTAGCAGGTCACATACACTATCCAAAAAATGGTTTTTTAAGAGGAAGCCTTATCAGTATTTTGGAAAAGTATGTAAGTGGAAGGGCCAATGTCTTGTATGCACACAAAAGGAATTTTTGGACTATAATAGTCACATTCATGTACCTAGTGTTATAAAAATAGGATTGTGGAGCAATAAAATAAAACAAATGTGTAAATAAAACACAAAATATACATAATATAATAGAGACACATATATACGTGGTTCACCCAATGTGGGCTACGTCCACTAGAGAAATTGTCAGGTCCTTCCTTTATTATTATCTAGCAAATGAAGGAATACAACCTACAACACAACCGTTGTAAATTCCTCTTCTTTCTCTCATAATCTCCTCTCTCATAATACAATATTCACAGTGATACATAGCCGCAATACATTTACCTCATAAAAGAGGGTTTCCTTCTAGTGAAAAAAAACCTACCATAACTTCTACAGTCAAATCTGCAAACTTATAATGAATGGTCCAGATTTAATATGAAATTACAATATACATTTACAAGGAATTTTTTCTTTGGGGGCTTTGCCCCTGCTTTCCCACAGACCTCGCAGGGGGGATAACCCCCCTCTGCACTCCCCCACCTGGAGGAGTGTACATTCTTCTAGGGTGTAAATTCTTCATTGGTTATAAACTTGTCTCAAATCAAAGACCTCTGAATCATGAAGATAATCATGCTCCACAACCAACAATATCCCACTTGGAGATCTCAACAAATCCATCAATGTTTTATTTGTTGGACTATGATCCTTATTGGACCTGAAAAATTTTCCATCTTCATATTCATGCTTGAAGACCAACTGAAACTAAGCATGAACTCATTTTCTCCTTGGTTATGCTCCTAGTTAACATATCTACAGGATTCTAGATAGTGTGTATCTTTTCCAACTTCAAATGTCCATCTTCCAATACGGATCATATGAAATGGTACATGATATGTATATTCTTAGTATTCAAATGTAAGGTTGATTTCTTTGCAATATGAATGGCACTTTCATTGTCACAGTGAAACCTATTATTCTCCTTCTTCTTTCCCAATTCCTCCATAAATATCTGTAACCAAATCATTTCTTAACTAGCCTTTGTAGCAACAACAGACTATGCTTCTATTGTTGAAAGTGAAACAATCTTTTTCAGTTTCAAAACACAAATTATTTTTGTTCCACCTATAGTAAAAACATACCATGTGATACTCCTTCTGATATCTTTATCACCTTCCATATATGAATCAACATATCCCTGTAGAAAAATGTTTGAACCTTCAAAACATAATTCATGAGTAGCAGTACCTCTCAAATACTTGAGAATCCACTTTATTGCTTCCCAATTTTCTTTACCTAGATTGTTCATATACCTTCTCACAACTCCCACTCCATGTGAAATATCTGGTATTGTGAAAACCATCACATACATCAAACTGCCAAATGATGATGAATAAGGGACCCTGGACATGTATTTTATCTCCTCCTGTGTCTTGGGACACATTTCCTTAGTTAATTTGAAATGGTTGGCCAAAGGTGTACTAATTGGTTTTGCATTCTGCATTCTAAACTTCTCCAACACCGTCTTTATGTACTCACACTAAGACAATGTCAATCTGCAATTTTTCTTGTCTCTTGTTATTCTCATACCAAGTATTTTCTTTTCGTCACCCAAATTCTTCATTGAAAATGAATTATCTAATTTCTTCTTGAGAACATTTATATCGTTCATATTGGACCCTGCAACAAACATGTCATCTACATATAATAGCAAGATAATATAGCTTCCATTTTCGAGCCTTCAAATATAAACACAATGATCGGAATGACATCTACTATAACCTTGTTATGTCATAAACTTGTTAAAATTCAAATACCACTACCTTGGATATTTATTTAGGCCATACATGCTCTTCTTCAACTTGCATACCAATTATTCCTTTGCTTTGACCTCATACCCTTGTGGTTGCTGCAAATAAATATCTTCCTCCAAATCCCCATAGAGATTTTTTTTTTTTACATCTAACTGTTTAAGATGCAAATCTTCTACTCCCACACGACTTAAAATAGTCCTGATCGAAGTCATTTTAACAATAGGAGAAAATATTTCATCAAAATCTATACCTTTCTTTTGTGCAAACCCATTTATAAAAAGTCTAGCCTTATACCGCTTTTTGACTCCATCTTATTCCTTCAACTTGTAAGCCCATTTATTCTATAATGCTCTTTTTTCTGCAAGCAACTGAACTAAATCCCAAGTCTAGTTATTTATGAGGGAATCCATTTCCTCTTTCATTCCTAGTTCCCACTTTTTTTTAGTGTTTACCTGCATTTCCTCTTCATAACATTTTTTTTTAGGGGTTCTACTTAACCTGGTAGGTCATATAACAACACTTTTAGGATTTTGAGGTACATGTTTCTGCTATTGTTGTACATTTTTATTTTTGTGGTACCTGTGGAGTTTATTTTCCAGTAATCTCATCAAGCACTATGTATTCTGGTTTTTCTTTTTCTTGTATCTTTCCCTGCAACTGATTTTGTACATGACCTTCTCATTGAATATGACATCTCTACTGCTAATTATTTTGTAATTTTTATAATCCCATAAGCGATAACCAAAATCATTAACACCGTATCCAATAAAGATACACTTCTTGGATTTTACGTCAAGATTTTTTTTGTTTTCTTATCAATATAGACAAATCTTCACAGCCGAAAGTATTCAAAAAATAATAGTTTACCTTTTTACAAGTCCATGCCTCCTCTATAATTCTACCATCTAGATATCTTGAAGGTCCTATGTTTATTAAGTAAACAACAATATCTACAACATCTTCCCAGAACTGTAAGGGAAAACCAGTATGCAATATCATACTCCTTGTACACTCTATGATTGTCCTATTTATCCTTTCTAACACACCATTTTCTTGTGGTGTTCCTGGAATTGTCTTCTCTCTACGAATCTCATGGTATGAATAGTAATAATCAAACTCCTTGCTGCAATATTCACCTCCATTGTATGATCTGAGACACTTCAACCTTTTTCCTATCTGATTCTCAACCAAATCTTTCCATTTCTTAAAAGTATCAAAAACATCAGATTTTTGTTGAATGCAATAAACCAAAGTTTTTCTGTATGCACAAGATCTAACCTTTCACTCTCCTTTTCTTTTCCAGCTTTGATAAATTTGACTCTGTTATGTTTTCCATAAACACAATGCTCACATAAATCCAAATCAATTTGTTTAACATATGGAAAAAAATTATTTTGTGAAGTATTTGCATCCCCTTCTCACTCATGTGTCCAAGCCTATGATGCCACAGTGTTGTATCGACTCCCATAGAAGATATAGAGATAGAAGAGTCAATATTACCAGTACATAAATACAATGTACCTACCTTCTCTCATTTTTCTATCACCAATGATCATTTGGTCACCTTTCACACCTTATCTATAAATATGGATATACAACCTTCACTTTCCAACTGACCTGTTGAAATTAGATTTTTCCTTAGATCTAGAACATGTCTTACCTCTTTTAACAACCATTGGTTTCCATTGCTTTTCTTTATTTTTACCTTTCCCATTACAACAATTTTTCATGGTGCATCATCACCCAAATGAACCTGTCCAAAATCACCTTCAACATTATCTAGAAAAAATTTCCTATGGAGTGTGGCATGAAATGAAGCCCCTAAATTTACTACACAAGAGTCAGAAATATTATCTACAAAATGAATCAATGCATCTTGTAGCACATCACCTATTACATTTGATTCCTTATTTTTCTCCTGCCATCCATCTCTTTGTTTCTTTGGAGCTCTGCAATCTTTCTTCACATGTCCTTTCTTCCCACAATTCCAACACTCTATCTTTCTCAGTCTGGATTTGGATCTTCCCTTCCTATAATTCTCATGGTTTCCTATTCCCTTTCCTCTATCCTTTTCTCTTCCCTTGTTCTTCATGTTTAACACATTACCTGGTGGCTCACCTGTGCTTTTACGTCGCATTTCCTCGCTAAGGATAACACCAAAAACATCACCAAATTTTAAAGTGTTTGAATGAGAGACAGAGTTACTTAAAACCATGACCAATCCATTCCATCTTTTTGGAAATGAGAACAGCATTAGAAGAGCCCTGAACTCATCATAAAATTCCACTTTTATAGAACTTAGTTGAGTAGTAATTGTATTAAATTCATTTAAATGATCTGCAATAGACCCACCTTATGACATCTTCATATTATATAATATATTCATTAGAAATACATTATCAGACATAGAGGGGTTTTCATACATTTTATCCAATCCATCCATCTGCTCCTTCATTGTATTTTCTTTTGAAATATTGAAATCCACCGATGCTACCAGGATCATTTGTATCATTCCTATAGATTTTTTGTCAAGAATCTCCCATTCTTAGTCCTTCATGGCCATAAAATTATTTTATATTCCACCCAATGGTAGGAATAGATCCTTCTGATATAAATAATATTCCATCTGCATCTTCCAAACTAGTAGTTTTGGCCATTAAATTTCTTGACCCTAAAATTTCCATCTTTTTCCATTGCTCCCACTTGAACCAGGAACCCTGCTTTCCAGTGAGTTACCTTTCACTCTGATACCAATTGTTAGAAAAACAAGATTGCAGAGAAATAAAATAAAACAAATGTGGAAATAAAACACAAAAAATACACAATACAATAGAGACACAAATATACGTGGTTCATCCAGTGTGGGCTTCGTCCACTACAGAAATTGTTAGGTCCTTCCTTTATTATTATCCATCAAGTGAAGGGATACAACCTGCACCACACCTGTTGTAACTTCCTCTTCTTTCTCTCTCAGTCTCCTCTCTCAAAATACAATATTCAAAATGACACATAGTCGCAATACATTTCCCTCATAAAATAGTGTTTCCTTCTAGGGAAAAAAACCCTAACATAACTTCTACCGTTATATCTGCGACCTTATAATGAACGGTCAAGATTTACTATGAAATTACAATATACATTTACAAGGAAATGTTTTGTTCGGGGGCTTTTCCCTCCAACCCAGTAGGGAGGTAACCCCCCCTGCACTCCCCCACGTGGAGGAGTGTACATTCTTCCGAGGTGTAAAGTCTTCATGGGGTATAAACACGGCTGAAATCAAAGACCTCTTAATCAAGAAGATAATCAAGCTCCACAAGCAACACCTAGGAAGTCACCAGTTGTATCTTTTCTCTTTCCTACCCTCCATAAATATCATATGAGACATATTTAAAGGTTTTCAAGGAAACCTCCTTTCTCCCCAATTCATACTCATCGCTTACATGGATTCACTTTCTCGGTAACACCATTCCATTGTACCTAGGGCATGTCCCATCTAAGCAATTTTTTTGATAAAATGTACAACTCTCTGGCCTTGTACACATGATGTTGTGAATAAAGTCTCTAGATGACGGCGACGCAAATATTACTGAACATTCTTGCGAAAGGGTGTTATGCAAAAAATTAAATATACATATATATATGTGTGTGTGTGTGTACCATAATAATTATCATACTCAATGTGATATCTACAACAACATGTGTTATGAATTGTGTTTATTCAAGCATACCAAGGCTTGCATTTATGGAGATATTTTTGGCCCAAGTTAAATGCACTATGTAATATTGTGAATATATCATAAAATTTTATCTATGTAATGTCAAGGAAGTGTTTAATATGGGATTCATGGTCCCTATATCCCCTTCTCATTTTTAGTACAACTTTTTGGTTGTAAGAACGTCTAGTGTTATCATGCCATAAATCATGTACTAGTCCATTAAATTCTCCAATTAGCTTCATATTAGAATAAGGTTGCATATGAGTGAAGGCCCACAGATATATTGAACTACCTGTGTTGAGGATATCTTGGCTATAATAACACTTTCTAGGGTTTTGACATTTATTTTAATGATATGAGAGGTTTGTTGTAGAAAATGATGTTTTCATGTGATCTTGCTAACAACTAATTATGACAAGACACGTCAGGCTACATCGCAGTCTTTAGAATGATATTTCTTACCAATTATTTGAAAATCATCTACAAGGTTTCTAATGATATCATTACTTGTTTCTAAACTTTAGACTATTTTAATTCCTAAAAATCTCCTAACAACAATTAAACTTCTATATTTTAACAAAGACAAAAACAATTGACATTTAGCGGCATCAGATTTCGGTTCAAAATATTATTTAATGATTTTATAAGAATGATAATGAATATTACAGTTAGTAAACTTACCTTCAAGCGATGTTAGACCACTCTCATCCACCTAAAATCATTTAGGAGTTCTTCAATGCACACTTCTCAATCTAGGTAGGGATGATGAACCCCTACTCTAGCACTCTTGAACTCCCTACTATGGAGTTAACGATTTTGTAGTTCTTTCCCCTTCAATCACTTGTGGATCAAATATGGGAGAGTGGAGATGGGATTGACTAGTTTCTAGAACATCAGACTATCCAAAAATAGGTTACACCATAGGAACTTCTTCATGGTAATGTTATGCACCAATTTGCTTTCTAATTTCATCGATTTTATAATCAACTCCAAGCAAATCCTTAATCATCTAGTCATCCAGAACAAGTTTTATTGATGAGATATTGCATGGATTTGTCTCTACTAAAATCCATCCCTTTTCTTGTCATGATGGAGGAGAAACAACAACAACAACTATTCCGCTAGAAATTGGATTTCCCTCTTTTGAAATCCTATGATTTGACATACGTAACTTTGAATTTTCTCTTTTTTCTTCTACCTTTATGATCGGTTTCACTTTTCGTGAGGACTTTCTTTCTCCAATCTGTTGGTTCCTCATTCTTAAAGAGAAATTTTGGCTTCCAAGAAACCCACCACAAATTTTTCTCGGTATTACACAAGAATGCACAAATGACAATTCCAATTCCAAGCAAACAAATTTGTCTCTATATTACAATAGAAGACACAACTAATAAGTCAAATTCCAATTGGAAAATTTTGTCTTGGTATTACAAAAGAATACGCAACTAACAATTCAAATGTCAATTGGATAAATTTGTCTTGGTTTTACACCACTAACAATTCCAATTGGAAAAAAATTTCTTGGTATTACATAATAATATGCAACTAACAATTCCAATTGGAAAATGTTGTCTTGGTATTTCACAATGAGACACAACTAACAACTCCAATTGGAAAAATTCGACTTCCAATTCCAAGAAGACACAAGATGACACAACCAACAATTCCAATTCCACTTTGATCCAATAGGATATAAGGAATGCTCATAGAGGTCTAGGAGGCTATGGAATGGTCATAGAGGTCTCAGGGGATCCATAAAAGATCAAACTTTGATCATCTCAAAAGTTCATGAAAAGGACATTATTTTCTAGATCTCTTCGTCAACTTTCCAACGATGCAAACAATGCATCAAATGGAGTTCATATGAAAAAGTTATGATCCGTCAAAGTTCCAGTCAAACAATCAAAGTCAAAGGGGTAAAAGGGTGACATATGTCACGACTGTAAGGGTGACACATGGCACAACCGTATAGGTGATGTGGTCATTGTAGTAGCCGAATAAATTTAACGTCAAATAATTACATAAATTGTAACAGTAATATCTACTTGATTTCAGAAAATTCACTAATTTCTTTTAATTGAGCACATACGCATTTTAAATGGATCAATGAATAACAAAATTTTATAACAGATTAAAAACAAATACATAATTTTAAATACCTGGGTCTGATGCTAACCCTCTGTTTGTTCGCTTGTCCTATTGACCTTTGTTGAACCGTGTAAACACTGCCCAAACCTTGTTCCACCCTGTCAACTATGACAACTTCCTAGCTCCAGGATATCATATGGATATACTGGCCCCCATGCCCAAAACCTCCAACAAATCGGTGCCTGTACTAATCCAATCCGACTACTGAACTCAACTCTCCTCTGTGCAATCCCAGAGAGAACTTCCCTCAAAATTTCCTGTAGAATCATAATCCCCTTCGTAAACCTCCTCCCCCTCCATATCCTTCCTTCACCGCCTCTTGCATTTACTTCCTTACCCACCTATTTATTACCTTATCCCCTCATAATTAATATCTTATCCCTTTATATTCAATGTCTTATCCCTTTATATTCAATGTCTTATCCCTTTCCATGTACGTAAGTATTTAACAAATTAACTTATAATTTATTATCTCTATTAATTTAATACCCATGTCAATGAATGTAACATGTAATTAATTAATCAATTAATTAATCAAATTGCAACCATTAATTAATTAATAATTATTTAATTAGTATCATTATACCAATCTTGTTTAATTAATACCATATTAAGACAATTAATCCCCTAATTAATTTTTACTTAATAATCCTTAAACATTTATTCAACTAGGGTTGTTACATACACCCACCCTTCTTGAAACTTCGTTCTGAAGTTAAGGTATCTTATGGTACAAGGAAAAGAAACATGGTTCACACATTCATAACAATTAACCAACATTATCAGTAAGTAAGTCAAGAAAACTCATACATACTAGTGTATATGTACAAGAAATGCATGTGTAGCTAGTACATACAATTCTTGTGCATGTACTAATAATCAAACTGACATCCTTTAGTAATTTATATATGCATCCAATCCAGTCAACAAGACTAGTCTTTTATAAAAGACAACAAACCAATCAATTGTTTGAGAAATCCTTTAATTACTATTATCTGGTTCAACAATTTTATTATAAACAACTGTGGTTTAGTTACGTAATAATGAATATTCATATATACTCATTTTTTTTTTTATTTGAAGGGAAAACATTAAATTCCACCACAAGACAGATCCCCATACTTTCTCAACTATTACTACTCATCCTTCCTCCCTAATCTACATCCATCTCCATTCCTATCCTTCCTCTGCTAAACTATCTTGGAGCGTCAACTATATTGACCTAACTCCAAATAGAACCTGTAAGTGGAAGTGTTGCTATCTCAACCAAGCTTCCCTAGCAGGCATCTGACAGTCATCATCACATGCCTTGGGGAGCGTGAACTAACACCTTCCTCCCATGACTTCAGGTTTCGGAGGATACACGGTGGGAAATGCCTCCACCCCTCCTAACAGGACTAGGGTCCACACCCTACAATGGAATACACAGTGGCACCGTGTTGCTGGAGGTTTTGTCATTGTTTATTTGGTTTTGGGTAGTGTCATCACCTGAAATCATGCACTGGTCCACATATCATAGCAATCCATCCAAACCAATATAAATTTCACATACAATATTCATACCATAATGTTTCTCGGTTAGTGGTCCTGATATCCACTTTCATCATCATTATCCCTTGGCTATTTCATAGCCCTTAACCTTCAGATTAGTCTTTAACTCAAACTCATACATTTCTATGCATTATCATCATGTAATTGCATACTATCATCATTTCAATTTGGTATCCCTGTACCGATAAATTAACATCAAAGTTTTCCAATTAGAAATAGATCTCATAATATCCCGTAATTCAATTTCAACATCTATTCATAAGATTATCATTTACCCAAAATAGATTGCATCATATCTAACATCATCCTAATAGTATTTTAAACATTCATAAAATTCTTCATTCTCACAATGTGTCGCATCATATACATCATCATCAATAACATTTAAACATTTGTAAAATTTACATTCACGTAGTAGATCACATCATATACATCATCATCAATAACATTTAAACATTCATAAAAGTTCATAAATTTTAAAGTTTAAGTATATCACTTAATAGTTTCACTGTGACTAGAAAATAAAGTATATAGGCCTCAGATAATCCTGGCTGCCTAAGTCAAAAGGTGGTGTTACATACACCCCACCTTCGAGAAACATGTTATCGAGGTGGTCAAAATAGTGAGGGATAGTCTCGCCGTAGTGTCTCGGCGTCTTCCCAAGTAGCGGATCCTGGACTATACTTGTCCCACTGGACCTTAACTTGGTCTACTAGATGGTTCCTGAGCTGTCAGACTCTACAATCCAATATGCGTAATGGTTCTAATGTAAGGGTTCCCACGTCCGATACCTATAATTCCTTCCAATTTAGTTTATGTGATTCATCAACAACATAATGACATAAAACAAATACATGAAATACATTATGAGTTTTATGCAAGTGGGGTGGCAGTACGAGACGATATGCAACAGGTCCAATTTTCTCTTGGATACTAAATGGTCCTATAAATCGAGGTGAAAACTTTGTCCCCTTCCCGAATCATACAGTACTCTTATTAGGCCTGATACGAATGAAAACCTAGTCTCCCACTTCATAATTTTGGTCAGTCCTGTGTGCATCCGCATGGCTTTTCTGCCTATCATGTGCTTCCTTTAGTCTCTGCCTAATCTAAATCACCCGTTCCTCCATTTCTTGAATCAATTCTGGCCCAACTGTTACTCGATCTTCTAGTCTATCCCAACTCAATGGCATTCTGCATGGCCTCCCATACAAAGCTTCGTAGGGTGGCATTCTGATGGAGCTATGATAACTTTTATTGTAGGAAAACTCTACCAAAGGTAGGTACTTCTCCCACTGGGTTTGATTATCCATTATATACATCCTAAGTATGTCTTCCATGACTTGATTTACTGTATTATTTTTCCCATCTGTTTCAGGATGATAAGCTGTGCTTAAGTTCAACTGAGTCCCCAATGCTGACTGTAAACTTGTCCAGAACCTAGAAGTGAATATGGAGTCCCTATCTGAAATGATCTTTTTAGGTATCCTGTGCAAATGGATAACCTCGCTTACAAACACACATGGCACATCAGTGACATCGTAAGTGTCTCTAACCAGAATAAAATGAGGACTCTTGGTTAACTTATCCACTATCACAAGAATGGCATTGTGTCTATAAGATATGAGCGGCAACCCCATAACAAAATCCATAGAGATGACTTCCCACTTGGACATAGGAACATCATGTGGTTGTAGGAGGCCTTCCGGGTGATGGTGGTCAGCTTTCACTTGTTGACACTTCAGGCATTTGGTGACGAAATGGACTACATCACGCTTCATGCCTACCTAGAAGAAGAGATTCCTTATATCTGCGTACATCTTCTTCACACCCGGATGTGCACAATAAAGTGCTCTATGGGCTTCCTTCAATATGATGCTTCGAATATCCCCATTCTCAGGGATGTACATCCTTCCTCGATATCTTAACAGTCCATCTATTTCCAGACTATATCCTTCATACTTTGGATCTAACTGCCTCCCACTCTGGAGGTTTGAAGTAACCTTTAAATACCAACTGTCTCGTTGGAGTTGTGTCAACACATGTTCCCTCAGATTGACCTTTAAGGTTACCAAGGAGAATATACGTGGCCTCCTACTCAAGGCATATGTGACCACATTTTCATTTCCCTTGATGTACAAAATACCAAAATCGTACTCACTCATAAACTCACTCCATCGCCTTTTCCTGGCATTCAGAACTCTTTGAGTGAAGAGATTTTTTAAACTTTGATGGTCCGTTTTGAGCTCAAAGTTTCACCCCACAAGATAGTGCCTCCAAATTTTCAGAGCTAGCATTACAGCTGCCAAATCTAAATCATGAGTCACGTATAACTCTTCATTCTTCTTCAACTTCCTTGACGCATAGGCTATCACTCCTCCATACTTCATTAGCATGGCCCCCAACCCTTGCTTCGAAGCATCCGTGCAGACTGTGAAGTCCTTTTCCATATCTGACACTCGTAGAATTGGCGCACTTGTTAGTAACCGCTTAAGCTCAATGAATGCACTATCACACTCTACTGACCATTCATACCTGACCCCCTTGCACTACAAGGTGGTGATGGGTTTCGCTATTTTTTAGAACCCTTCCACAAATCTCCGGTAATAACCTGCTAGCCCCATGAAGCTTCTCACCTCATGGGCATTTTTCAGCACTGGCCACTCCATAATGGCCTTTACCTTTTCTGGGTCCAAAGAGAGTCCTTCGTCGGAAATGATATGACCTAAATAGTGGATCTCTTTCTGGAAGAAGGAACACTTCGACAACTTCCCATACAATTTGTTCTTTCTAAGGCAGTACAACACTATTCGCAAGTGTTCCTGATGTTCTCTTTCATTTTTGGAATAGATGAGGATGTCATCTAAAAAGACTTGTACAAAACGGTCTAAGTACTTCCAGAATACGCCGTTCATGAGGCTCATGAATACTGTTGGTGCATTGGTCAATCTAAAAGGTACTACAACAAACTCGTAATGTCCGAACTGAGTTCAAAAGGCAATTTTGGGGATATCACCTTTCTTAATCCTTAACTGATGATACCCTGATCGCAAATCAATATTTGAGAATACCGTTTCTCCTTTCATATGATCGAAGAGGTCATATATTCGCGACATTGGGTACCTATTTTTCACTGTAGCACGGTTCAAGTCCCTGTAGTCTATACACAGTCGTAAGGATCCATCCTTCTTCTTTACCAAAATTATTGGTGCGCCCTAGGGTGAGACACTGGGCCTTATTATCCCTAAGTCCAGTAACTCTTTCAATTGCATTTTCAACTCACAAAGTTCTGGCGCTGTCATCCGATACGGAGTTTTGGAAACTGGTTCTGCACCAGGTTTTAGCTCAATAGTAAAATCAAGCTCCCTCTCAGGAGGTAACCCTGGTAACTCGTTCGGAAAAACATCCTGAAATTATGACAATACCGGGTACTGATCCAATGAGGGTCCCTTCCTTTCATTCACTACTTCCACTACATAAAGTCGACACCCTTGCCTCAAGAATCGCTTAACCTTCATAGTTTATATAAAGCATAACAACACTTTTCTCTGTACACCTTGGATCTCTACTAGTCTTCCTTCATCGTCGACACAAAGCACCCTCTTTGCGAAACAATCTACCAAAGCTCGGTGAGCTGCTAACCAATCTATTCCAATGATTAGGTCATATGCCCCAAGAGCAGTGATGTATACCTTTAGCCTGGTAGTACACACTCCCAGGTCTACTATACAATTATCGACACTAGGTCCTATAGCTTGCTTTTCCCCCGAAGCCGTCTCGACTTGTTTAAAGTCATCGTGCTCGTAGGCTTCCAACCCACTCTTTTCTAATGCAGATGGTGAAATAAAACTATCTGTCACACTAGAATCAAACAAAATCTTAAAACTGATATGATTTAGCATACCTGATGACTCCACCATCGTGGATTGATGTTCGGCCTGGCGGTTATTAACCGCTGCGTAAATCTGGTGGCTGCTACTTGATCTCCCCATCAGTGCCTTTCCTTCTCTATGCACAAACCCTGATTGTAACTCTGGGTAGTCACACTGGTAATGGGGTACTCCGCACCCCCAATAGGTAACATGAGATTGAACCTGTGTATTGTTATGTTACTATCTCTGAAATGAGTTCCTTCCCCTGGAACCCCTACCCCTACTCGTTGTTCCTCGAGATGGTCGTGGACCTGTCTGCACCGTTGGAAATGAACGAGATGTTGCACACGGTGCCATTAAAATACTTGCAGCTACTGTCCTTGGTGCGACTCTGTTACCATATGGTGGTGGCCTTGAGCCCCCTCCCCTAGGAAATGTCCTCGGGGCCTTTCCTACAAATCCAGGGTGATGCTGAAATGTCGGTCTTGTACCCCCAGTTAAGTTCAAGTGTTCTTCCACGTAACGCGTATTTTCCACCGCCTCTGCTACTGAAGACTGTTTCCACATCTGTACCATAACTCTTATCTTAGGGTTTAATCCATAGACGAAGCGCTCTGCCTGTCGTTGATCATTATCCATATACGAAACATATTTGACCAGTTCCATAAATCTGATCTCATATTCTTCTACAATTTTTTTTCCCTATACTAAGGCATGAAATGCCCCTACCTGTTGTTCCTCGTAGTATGTTGGTAGATATTTCCTTCAAAACCTCTCCTCGAAAAGTTCCCAAGATACTATGTCTGGGGTAAGGTGCAGTTGTCTTTCCAAGTTGCCCCGCCAGTTCAAGGCACTGTCTCTTAACTGAAAAATGGCGATCTTTTCCTTTGAGTTGGACGCCTAGTCCCTTAAGGTAAAACACCTGGTCATGCCTTCCAACCAGGCTTCCGCGCGTTCACTGGCGTGACCCCCGACAAACTCCGAAAGTTTGATCTTCTGCAATTCTCGTGTGATGTCTTTGGGTGGAGGTCCTCCCCCCAAATCCCTTGACGCTTCTGGATTACCCGTTCCATACGGTTGGGGTTCCACTTCAGTCCCTGCCAGTTGTCACCCTTTTAAAGTCTCATTAATGTCTTCCAATGAGCGCAGTATGAGGGCTAGTTCAGGCGATGGTGGTGGTGGCACTGGAAGTGTCGGCAGTGCTTGTGACGATTCTCCCCTGCCTCGATTCCCTCGAGTCCTGACCATCCTGTATGCTTTGACCTGCATGAACCAAAGTTGTCAGGGTGAGATCTAGGATGTTTCAAATTGGTGCTACTCAAACTAGAAATAGGGTTAGGCGTAAGTTTTCTTTACTTGTCTGTAAACAAACATTACTCCTTTAGGGGATTGGCTAGGTTAGGGTTAGGATTAAGCATCTAAGCTTGATTTCTTCACCCCTATGAAAAAAAATGGTTGGTTCCCTTTCCCTGTAGCTATGCTAGCCTTGCATCATACTCGCCACTTCCTATGCTTACTCTCCTAGTGCATATGTTGCCTCCTTCTCGCTTGTCCTAGTCTAATTCCTTTTAACTTTTCGCTTACAACTAAATATCCTCTGGTGCCTGACTCGTGAGCTTTTCCCTGGTGCATAGTGTTGGCGTTATCGAATGTTGCATTGAGATTTAGCGTTGACTTTGAATGGTGGAATGGAGTGGAGGTACTTGGTGCTCGGCTCGACGAATTGTGTGTATGGTCTCGTGAGTTTAGCGCTTGGATAATCGGAGATTAGTCTTCAGGATAGTACTTTGCTACTATTGATAGTTAAAGTATTTATATGTGAAATTATTTGTAAAAGTGATATGTGTGGTGCATTGGTGTTATTGCTCTTCTTAAGGTGCTTCGCTTGGTGGGTGGTCTTGGGTTCAAAATCCTTGGACCTCTAAATTTATACTTAGCCCTATCTTATTAAATTATTTAAATCA
>ML778769.1:506477-516928 GCA_009831015.1 Picea engelmannii | reverse complement strand
ATTTAAATTTACACTAGCGTATTAATACCTTTAAATAAGTTATTAAAACTCAAAAATTAATAAAATAAAATAAAATGATAATTTAATTATTCAAAAGGTGTATTAATACTTTTAAATAAACTATTAAACTAGACATTAATATTAAAAAAATATAATAATATAATTATTCTAAAAAAAAACTTACTTTCAGTTTGGCGAGAGTTTAATGTGCTTTGTGGCATTCGCTGGCAGCCTTTAAGGTCAGGCTTCTGGCATGAGGCCCACATGCTTGGCCTCCGGCTCTCAGTACGAAAAACCAAAGCTCGCCTCTTTCCTTTGCCGCCTCTCACCTCTTTCCTCTGCTCTTGGCACTGGTGTTGGTCTGGTTATAATTTTGATCCTATTCTTTTGCATTTATCTACTTACCAAAATGTTATCCTTTCAAGGATGAAATGTTATGTTGCTATAGTTTCCCAAGCAGTTGTTTATCATCTTACCAGTTTTACTTGTTATTTCCTGCTTATGAAAGGTTGTGTTTAAACTTTAAACTTCAAATCCTATGGAAAGAGGTTTCTAGCCAGTGTGGTAGTTTGTTATTGTGATTCGGAAGATGGACAAGTAACAAGCTAACCGTGTGCATGGTTAATTCCATGTAAATCTGGTTGTGATTCTGACATGTAAAAACTTTTCTCTGTTTGCAGGATGCATTTGTGTGAAGTATTAAAGAAAGCGCAGCAGTTAAGTATTTCTAGGACCAAGTCGTGAATACGTGGTCATTGCAGTTGCACATAATAAGTGATATTCCACAAAACAAAACAAGATTCTCACAAGGAGCACTCGGCTAGTTCTCAAGTCCTTGAGACGAGGAAACCTGATCCATAATGTTTGGTATCTAACTTTAGCAGATGCATTGAACAAATCCTCTGTTTTTGGTTGTTTATTTATTTATTTATTTTCATATCATGTCATATTATCTAGTTCACAAAAGCAAGGGTGTTTTTAACTAAATGGAAAATGGCATTGTTATCCAAATTTATATAGCCGGATTCCAGCCCCAAAAAAAAATTTAAAAGATAGAACGTTTAGCCAACGCAGCTGGTTATATACCCTTCAGACTCAATGTTTCGAATCACACGAACGAAGTGGCAGAGGGTTAATTTGATAGACAAAAACCTTGGATGTTGGGATGATGGCCACCGTCGAGAGCTTCTTCTGTTCTGGACATCAAGCCATTGATATTATGGTTGTAGGAGGCGGCGTTGCCCTGCACAGGTACATTTCATCTCATCTCATTTTTCAGCCTGATAACAGAGAAATAATACTGTCATTTTTCAGCTAGATAACGACGAAATAATTCTGGGCGTATAAAGGGCGTCGAATTTTACATTTCNTTTTTTTTTATGAGTTATTCAGTGAGGTTCCTCTCAAGGTTTCAAGCCTACTAGAATCTTGGTTCCTCTCAAGGTTTCAATCCTACATGAGATCTTTCTCAAAGGATTTATCGCAACACAATGGTAACTTCATCCACGGATTTTCCAGGTGAGGGATTTAACCTTGTTTTGACTGTATAATAGTTTCTGTAAAAAAAAGAATAACGGATATTCCAGGTGGTTTAAGTGTCGTTTCGAATCTCATTGCTTTCATTTTTAATCTATGACTAACTGTATTAACTAGTTGTATTCTGAGTCTAATCATATTTAATCTTACATTCTCTTTCACTAATATAATGTTTGAATTATTTGTCGGTTGTTACAGAAGCGTTTTATGGTCGGCATTTACTTTTAAAGGATATTTTGTACTTTGGATTCCATGGTTCTGGCTAACACTAATGGTACTGGCATTGCACGTCTAGGAAAGGAGCTATCATGTCCATTTGGAACCTACTCCTATTCTTCAATTCGGTGTTGCAGCAGCCGCCCTAATCATGCCAGCTGCAATTTTCCAGACCATTCCATTGTAGTTTCATTGCCTAAGCCTACCATTGCCACTGATGGCTATGAAAAATGTGAAAGTGCAAAGACTCTCATAAAAGGAATGACCCATCATGAACTGGAATCTTGGGTGTAGTCGCTCGGTTACAGGGCATGTCAAGGTATGATGCTATGGAAGTGCTTATATGGGAATGGCATGTGGGCACAACATGTAGATGAAATGCAAGCATTGAGCAAACAGTTCAGAGAAACTTTAGAAAAGACTGTAGAATTCAGTGTATTCTCCCTAAAAGATGTTTATTCTGCATATGATGGTACCCGCAAGGAGGTTACATATTTTATTCAGTTTGGGAGATGGATTAATCATAGAAACAGTCTTAATTCCATGTGAAAGAGGGCGCACTACTCTGTCTGTATCCAGTCAAGTTGGTTGTGCAATGAACTGCCAATTCTGCTATACAGGAAGGATGCGGCTAAAAAGAAATTTGACTGTAGCTGAAATAGTGGAGCAGTTTGTTTATGCCCATCGTCATTTTACAAATGAAGTTGGCCCAATTACAAATGTTGTGTTTATGGGTATGGGTGAGCCATTTCATAATTTTGATAATGTACTTAAGGCTGTAGAGATCATGGTCGATTGTCATGGTCTCCATTTCAGTCCTCGCAAAGTAACAGTTTCCACTAGTGGGCTTGTGCCACAAATAAGGCATTTCATTCTTGAATCTCCTTGTGTGCTTGTTGTTAGTCTGAATGCAATAATAGATGAGGTATTGTTTCCATTGCATACCTTATTTATGGGTTAGGTGAGACTTGATAATACATTTATTGCTTCTTTTCAAGTGGTTTACAGATATTGATTAAATTCATTAAAGTTGATTTATTTTTTAAGAATAATAGCTGTACAAAATTATTTCCAGAAATAGATGTCCAGAAAGACACAATCACAGAATGGAGTGACAGATGTATGCATGAAATTTGAATATATATGCACATTGCATACTCTGGGATGAATATGGCAAGTAGGAGAGATATCTCTCCTCTTCCTCTAGCTAGATTAACTATGTAAATTTTCTCTTTAGAATTTTCTATGATAAATGTCCAATTGGGTGCACTCCATTATCTGATATTTCTTTGTTTCACATGTATAACTCCGTTATTTCTCTTTCAAGCCCCTAACATTGGTAGTATTTTAGCTACTAGAAACAGTTCTGAGGTGCAATATGATGACAAAACTAGATGGGC
The DNA here is from genome assembly GCA_009831015.1 of Picea engelmannii. Lineage (NCBI taxonomy): Eukaryota > Viridiplantae > Streptophyta > Pinopsida > Pinales > Pinaceae > Picea > Picea engelmannii. Next base: position 513,776 of record ML778769.1, on the reverse strand, counting down.
CTACCAAATCCTGAGATTTAATTGTATCCTATGTGAGTTTAAACTTGTTTGTAAATTCAGGTCCGGAACTGGATCATGCCAATTAACCACAATATAATTGTAACAACCCTAGTAGTATTCATATTTCACTTGTTTTACTTTGGTAAATTTGTTTTTTACATTTTCAATTCGTATTCTTTATATATATTTAGATTTGTTTATATATAACCAAAATAATAGTGCTTTTGGTTTGCAGGTTGGGCGGAGCTGGGAATTTGGCCCTTAAGGCTCCAGATTGTGAATGAGGCGCTCTGATACCATGTGTAGTAGCCGAATAAATGTAACGTCAAATAATTACATAAATTGTAACAGTAATATCTACTTGATTTTAGAAAATTCACTAATTTCTTTTAATTGAGCACATACACATTTTAAATGGATCAATGAATAATAAAATTTTATAACAGATTAAAAACAAATACATAATTTTAAATACCTGGGTCTAATACTAACCCTTCGTTTGTTCGCTTGTCCTGTTGACCTTTGCTGAACTGTGTAAACACTGCCCAAACCTTGTTCCACCCTGCCAACTATGACAACATCTTAGCTCCAGGATATCATATGGATATCCTGGCCCCCATGCCCAAAACCTCCAGCAAACCGGTGCATGTACTAATCCAATCTGACTACCGAACTCAACTCTCCTCTGTGCAATCCCAAAGAGAACTTCCCCCAAAATTTCCCATAGAGTCGTAATCCCCTTCGTAAACCTCCTCCCCCTCCATATCCTTCCTTCACCGCCTCTTGCATTTACTTCCTTACCCACCCATTTATTACCTTATACCCTCATAATTAATATCTTATCCCTTTATATTCAATGTCTTATCCCTTTCCGTGTACGTAAGTATTTAACATATTAACCTATAATTTATTATCCCTGTTAATTTAATACCCATGTCAATGAATGTAACGTGTAATTAATTAATCAAATTGGAACCATTAATTAATTAATAATTATTTAATTAGTATCATTATACCAATCTTGTTTAATTAATATCATATTAAGACAATTAATCCCCTAATTAATTTTTACGTAATAATCCTTAAACATTTATTCAACTAGGGTTGTTACAGTCACACCCCAAGGCACCATGTTGACTGATTATACAATGACTTGGAAACTGAGTTGATATCCAATGGACGAATTATTGAATGAAAAGTAGCATTGGTGAGCCTGTGAGAGGCTACCACATGGAAGCCTCCCATTTGCCTATATGGTAATAGTTTTATAAAATATTTGGCTGGGGTCAAACCCCTGACCTCCCAAATTTTTAACATAACTCCCACTACCAATGAGCCACTGCATTATTACTTAACCCTTTATATCTTTGAAATGTTTTGAGTTGGTAAGAAGTTTTAAGAAGAGGTAAATAAGGTCAAGGGTGTAAGCCCTCGACCCATGGTATCATTATTTACCATGGGACTGTTCCACTAAATAAGGGGGCTACCAACAAATTCCATGGATGCATATTATATAACCATGTTTTATATGGTTATAACATTATAACCATATAACCTAGTTTTAAATATTCGTGTGGGAAGTTTTGTTTGTTAAAATTATGTGTTATATATAGTAAATATTAATTATATACAACAGTAAACAAGCCATGAAATATGGCATTCAGTGTGAATGGAACCCTCAACCTACCAACTATAGCAAAGATTTAAATAACCTCCACTAACCAGCTTTCCACTATGTTTAGTTAGTTACAACTATGTAACAAACATAATTAAAGGCCATCTAATGATTGTAGAAATTGGTTAGGGGCCCATGCCTATTTAATGGTGCATGCCCCAAGGAAGAAGACACACAATTGAATGCATATAATTTTCTCATTAAGCGTGTTGAGGGTACATAGGCTTCAAGGTTGCATGGAAAAACATGCCATAAGGTATATTGTCCATACCTAGGAAAGTTTGTACTCATTGGATTTGTGTTTATGCAAGGATTAGGAATATGAAGTCTATTTTGTGATCAGAGGTTATTTGTAAAATCCTTAACTTATTTTCTCATGTATAAGACCCGTAGTCTCGTTATACATGTAAAAAGGGATTTTTGAGCCCCTGTTCAGAATTTGGCCGATTTTATATCATTTTTTCACGATTTTTCACCAGGAATTCAACGTTGCACTTTGTTTCTACATTTGAGGAGATAATGTTTGGAGTTTCTTCAAAATTGTGTTTTGGTAAGCCTATATTGTAATGTAATTTGGTATTTTGAGATTATGAAGAATAATCATGCTATTTAAAGGTACTTTGAAGATGCATTGATGTATGTCAATTATATATGTATTTTGATTTCTTTTATTTTATGTTGTGTCATCTCATTTACATTTCAATTTATTCATCATTTCATGGGTTTATTGACAAGTAATTCATTCACATGATATTTTGCAAATAGTCAAGTCGATCTTAAATTTCCCGAATCTAGTTAGATGTTTATGTTTATTTAAGAATTAACTGACATCTAAGAATTTTTTGGTTGAATTGGTATCAGAGTTTGTTGATATTTATAATCAACTTGGTATCAGAGATCATTTGGTACTTTTAGATCATAGTTGGAAAAGTTTGTCTTCTAATTATTCCCAAACTTTTCTTGAAATAGCACAAAATTGTCTATGATTTAAACAATAATACTAAAATAGATAATTAAAACATGTATTTTTGAACTATTTGTAATGTACCCCAAATTTCACAAATAAAAAAATAAATTAAAAGGGAACATTATTGTCTAAAATTCAGGAGAAATGTTGTGACACAATGACTAATTTTATCTTAAACTAGTTAATGTATCTCTATATCTGGAAAAGTACTATTGTCATAATTCCTTCTAAAAGCTTTGCAAGAGGCCTTGAAACCCATACATCGTTTTCCACTAGGCGTTTCTACTAGCATTATCAATGTAATTGTTAGAATAATAATGAATAGGAATGTCAAGGTCCATAGCCTAGGCCTATCTTGTGCAACCCACTAATATAAGTCCTATCTATATTACTAAAACATATCGCAAGGAACTTATAAAATAAAAAACATATACACCATACTCTAGCTATACGTTATTCAATTCATACTTGAACATTAGCGTACAATGATAATGGGCCTAGGTCCTAACCACCAAGTCCTAACTTCCTCTCTAGGAGTTTTGTGAAGTTCCAAAGTGTTTCTAACATGTTAAAAAAAAACTAGATTAAAAACCTATAGTTGGAACCTTGTTTACAAATAACCCTGGTCAACATCAACCATAAATTTTGACTTGTACGAAATCAAGAGGAATTAACGAACCCAACATCGGACAGTCAAATCCTAGCCTTGGGAATTTAAGTTGTAAGTAGACATTAATAGTGGCAGGTCACCTGATGTTAAAGACGCGGTCCAAAAATCGATAAGATTTTCGATTGGGGCTCTGCAACAAGAAGGTAACCCTAGCGCGTCGTTTCTCCAGCGACCCATGTTCAACAGATGTGTGCTCTGACACTAGAGCACCGAATACCCAATACTTTGTGAGGCAGGCTTTCGGACCACAAGTCCCCGGCGCTTTCCGTAATGAGCTCTGGTGAGGGGGGGAAACCCCCCTCGTACTGCGACATGGCCGCCACTGACAAATCCGGCTCCCGTGCTAAGAGACCGGCCTTCGAGCCACCGGAGCATTTGAGGGAACAGCTCTTTATCCAGGAGCAAAGCAACAACAAGGAAATGGAACTCGACCCCAGTACATCACACCAACAAGCGTCCAAAAACTGGCTGCCAGGTAAGTGTATCCCCCAACTAGAAAAACCTCCTCTGTATCATATTAAATCGACTAGGGTGGGGGAACACACCCAGTTTATGATGGAACACGCCCTGATAGGCAAATTCCTGGGCCTTTGGCCAACTGAAAGAGATCTCACTCGATGGATTAAGGAATGGTGGAACCCTAAAGGAGACTATGAGGTCCAGCTCAGCTCCAAGGGCTTTTTCACAATCATTCTTTATAACATTGAAGACAAAGACAAAATATTTGATAACGGGCCATATTTCTACAACTCAGCGGGTTTATTTCTTAGATTCTGGACCGATAGATTCAGTCCAGAACAAGAAGACTTCACAAGAGCCCCGGTCTAGATTAGGCTGTACTCCTTGCCACAAGAATTTTGGTTGGAAGAAATACTCATGGGCATAGGAAACACGGTGGGGCAGTATGTCAAGACCTCAGAAGCCACGAGATTAAGAAAGTACACCTCATATGCCCGTATCTTCATCTACATGGACATATCGAAAGCTCTACTGGGATCCATCACACTGCAATACCAGGATGAAGACTGGAGCCAAACAATTGATTATGAACACATACCCTTCCGCTGTCGGAAGTGCCATGAGCACGGTCACCTGTTCCGAGACTGTCCCTTGAATGCCACAACACTTAAACCCTCTGAATCTAAGCATAAAGATGGATTTAGCAATGCCACAGGTAGGCGAAAGACTCCCTCAAAAAAGCAGAATCAGAAACCGGCTCCAAAGGTCCCATCTAAGAATTCTTTTGATGCCCTGATCCAGCAACCGACAGAGAAGGATGTACAGACCCCCCTCCAAGCACTAGCGCAAGAGAAAGGCAAAAGCACTGAAGAGCCACACGCCTCTCATGTGAAGGGTACAACCCCATCCACAATTTCTGGCAGGGAAGAAGACACCAATATGATCATGGAGGAAATGGATCTAGCGGATATCGACTTAGAAAAACTAGAAGAAGCACTTAACCAAAAAGACCTACAACACCTACTAGTAGAACAGCTCAGGAAAGTGCACAAGGTGTTTATTAACACATCTGCTGGCTCCACAGCTAGGCTGGGTATTGCGCCAGATCCCAATCATGAGCCCAAAAAACACACCAAGGAAAACAAAAGGCGTGGCCGCAAACCAGCCCAGCAACTCATCAAGGAAGCAGGGYRCCTRATGATCAACTCTGGTCAAATACAGAGGCTYTCGRAGGGATACCTCCAYCCCCCTYCAYMATCCTCAYGATGAAKATAATMTCTTGGAACATTAGAGGTCTTAATGGAAGRTCCAAGCAACGGATCCTYCGAGAATGTATCAAAACAGAGAATCCAGATATCCTACTATTGCAAGAAACCAAATGTGCAGGTAGGGAGGCAGAAGATATTTTCCGAAACAGTTGGAGAAATGGGGACTTCCTCTTCCAGGACTCAGTGGGTGCCTCGGGTGGTTTGGCCATCCTCTGGAACCCACTCACGGTCACTCTGCTTCATCCCTTCTCCACTAGAAATACCTTAACAACTCTCTTCAAGGATATTGCCTCCTCAAAGGAAGGAGTAATAACAAATGTCTATGGACCGCAGTCCATTCAAGACAAGGAGAGATTTATACAATCCCTTCATTATATTCAGACACTAATTCAATCACCGAACTGGATAATTGGAGGGGACTTCAATATGATCTTAACGCTTGAAGAAAAAGCAGGAGGCTCAAAGCGTTTAGAGCAGGACAGCGGACTGTTCAGTACCCTAATAAAACAACTAAACTTGGTCGACTTAGAAACTCGGAATGGAATCTTTACTTGGTCCAATAAAAGAACAGGGCACCATCATGTAGCTTGTAGGCTAGACCACTTTTTAATGACCAAGGCCCTACTTGAAAGCGAACCTGCAGTGGAAGAAAACATTATGCCAAAAATAGGGTCGGATCACTGGCCCATTGTTTTCAACATGGACCCGGGATTTCCCCCTAGACACAAGCCTTTCCGTTTTGAAAAGTTCTATCTCTCCCACCCGAAATTTCATCAGCTAGCTCACACATGGTGGGCCCAGGCCGAAATAGAGCACGACACTCACATGTACAAGTTTCAGCAATGCCTCAAAAACTTCAAAGTGCACCTCAAGCAATGGAACAAATCCACTTTTGGAGACATTTTCCTCAGAAAAAAGGAAATTGAATGTCAACTTGAAGAGCTCCAGCGAACTTTCATAGCAGGATCCCATCCTCAGGACTTGGTGCTGGAAGAGGATCGATTAAAAAAGGACCTAGAGACCTACAGAGAGTAAGAAGAAATCCTATGGAGGCAAAAATCTAGGATACAATGGCTTAAGGAGGGGGAACACAACACAAAATTCTTTCACAGGGCGATGACACACTGCAGATACATCAACCGCATCTCCCATCTGGAGGACGAGCAAGGAGTCCCAATTAGAGAACATGACCAAATAGCGGCGAGGCTCAACTCCTTCTACCAAGAGCTCCTCATGGAAAGCAATGTAAACAGGAAGGAGGCCATTCAAAAAGTCACTCAACACATTCCACGGCTGATTACTATGGAGCAAAACACTGCTTTGATGAGACCGGTTACTCAGTCGGAGGTAGAGTTGGCGGTTAAAGACATGCCCTCAGGAAAAGCTCCAGGTCCTAATGGTTTCACCATGGACTTCTTCCACCATTGCTGGGATATGATTAAGGAAGACGTTTGGCTGGCAGTTGAAGAATCCAGATCATCTGGGCAGGTTCTTTCTGCCTTAAATGCAACCTTCATCACTCTTATCCCCAAGGAGGAAAGGGCAACTAGCCCAAAGCAGTTTCAGCCAATCTCTCTTTGTAACGTCATATACAAAATACTTACAAAGATTATTGCCAATCGTCTTAAACCGCTCCTGCCTTTTATCATCTCTAATGACCAGACTGGATATGTGGAAGGGAGACAAATTATGGACAGCGTCATTCTTTCCAATGAGGTTATTCACACCTTAAAGACGAGCAAAACGCCAGGTATGCTCATTAAACTAGATCTCTCAAAAGCCTTTGACAGGTTAAGCTGGCAATATTTGAGGTCAGTTCTGGAAGCCTTTGGCTTCTCGACTCAATGGGTTGATTGGATTCTCAAGCTCACATCCTCTTCCTTTTTCTCAATCCTCGTGAATGGCTCTCCCTCCCAACCTTTTCATCCTACCAGAGGCATTAGGCAAGGTGACCCTCTCTCCCCTTTCCTCTTTGTAATTATGGCGGAAGGCCTAGGTCGTTATCTAAAGTCGGCGGTTCTTGAAGGCACGCTCACCGGGATGCCAATCCATAATCTTCATCTAGCGCCCTCGCATAGTCAGTTTGTGGATGACACTCTTCTTATGAGCACTCCCATGGTTAGAGAGGCCACCAAGCTCAATTCAATCCTCTCTGACTTTTCAGATGCGTCTGGCATGCTGCTCAATCTGGATAAATCCAAACTATACTTTTTCAACACGCCAGCCTTGGTTCAGACTCATCTTTCTAGACTCTTAGGTA
>ML778769.1:469474-506427 GCA_009831015.1 Picea engelmannii | reverse complement strand
TTAGAGAGGCCACCAAGCTCAATTCAATCCTCTCTGACTTTTCAGATGCGTCTGGCATGCTGCTCAATCTGGATAAATCCAAACTATACTTTTTCAACACGCCAGCCTTGGTTCAGACTCATCTTTCTAGACTCTTAGGTATTTCCAGAAGCTCCCTCCCTTCAACCTACTTAGGGATCCCCCTAACAGGTGAATCGACGAGATCTATCTCCTGGGACAGTCTGCTTTTATCCATAGACAATCGGCTGAACAGCTGGACCTTCAGACCCTTGAACATTGCAGCTAGAGTTGTTTTTCTCAAATTAGTCCTTCAAGCACTACCAACTTACCTTTTTACTGCTCTAGCTACGCCCATCTCAGTCATCAAAGCCATCCGAAGTCTCCAGCGTAACTTCCTATGGAAGGGACACCTTAACAATAAGAAATGGGCACTTGTTGGTTGGGATAAAGTCTGCAAACCAAAAAAATTTGGAGGTCTGGGGCTTTGTGACCCGGGAAAAATGAACCAGGTTATGGGCACTAAGATGTGGTGGAGGTGGCTGCAACATCCCCATGAACTCTGGGCGCAGCTATGGAAGAAAAAGTATGCACCATCCGTGCAACACGACCAACTAATCAGACTCAATGAACAAAGGCAAGGGTCCAATATCTGGAATACTGCTTGGCGAAATCGATCCCTGATACAGCAGCATGCCTTCTGGGAAATAAGAAATGGTGAAAGCGCCATATTCTGGCAGGACTCTTGGCAACAACTACCCCCTCTTGATGAATCGGAAAGCCTCCAACCTCTCAAGATTAAACTTCAGTAGCAAGGGCTTGAAAGGGTCAAAGACTTTTGGCTCCCAATTCAAGCAAGGTCGGACTGGAGACAATGGAAACTAAGAAAAACAGAGCTTCAGATTCCGGAGGATTTTGACCTGCTACCGTGGCAGGATTGCTTGTCACACAGGAAAATTCCAATTAAAGAAGGTGCGGACCTAATTCGCTGGGGGCACTCCAACTCAGGCACTTTCTCGGTCAAAGAAGCTTATCACCTTCTTCTGAATCTCCCAAGTCAAGCTCCTGAGGCAATCTGAAGCAGGGTCTGGAAACCTTTCTTCTAGCCCAAGGTCTCCCTCTTCCTTTGGCTCATGGCCCAAAACCGCATCCTCACCTGGGACAACCTCATTAAAAGAGGCTTTACTGGCCCTTCCAGATGTCCACTATGCCTTCAAAGTTAGGAAACCTTGGAACACCTCCTCAACATGTGCCATTACAGTCAGCAGATATGGGATTGGGGCGCTATAGCTATGCGATGCTCCCAGAGGAATTGTGGTAGTATACGAGACACCTTGGTCAACTGGGAAACATTCTCTTTCCACAATCCAATACTCCAACGCATCTGGCAGCTTCTCCCGGGCTTCACACTTTGGGCAATCTGGAAAGAAAGAAACCAGAGGATCTTCAACTCCAAATCGTCGTCTTCCTCCAACACATGGGAAAGAATAAAATGATTCATCCGTGAAACAATTCTTAGCAAGGACTGGACTCAAGAAGATAATCAGTGCAAGATCGAGGAGGAGCCTATTCTTGAGGGCTGGAATCTTCGCTGCTGTATGCAAACTCAAGGAAAGGTCAACAGGAAAAAGAATAGCAGTCCTTCTGTTTGGTCCCCNCCCCCCCCCCTCTGGCTTCATCAAACTCAACTTTGATGGAGCCTCTAGAGGGAACCCTGGGCCAGCGGGCTTTGGAGCTTTCCTATGGAACCATGCAGGCCAAATTATCCACCTGGCTGCGGGTTTTTTGGGTGAAAACTCGAACAACGTAGCTGACCTCACAAGCCTCCTGAGAGGCCTCCAGATTGCGGTCCAACACCAGTATCATTGGATGATTATTGAAGGAGACTCTCAAGTAATAATCCAACTAGTCTCGAAAAGCCTTCATGGTATGCCTCCTGGGCGGATTTCCCCTAGATGGAGACTCTGCGGGCTACTGGAAGACTTTGGTGAGTTTATTCATCCCCACATAACTCTCATACCCTCTCACATAAGGCGTGAAGCCAATAAAGTTGCGGACCATCTGGACAACACAGGAATTGATTCAAAGGATGATCTCATTCACTGGCAGGCCAACATATCTGAAGAGACCTCCCTCTCTTTGAGATGCAAAAACCTTGCCAACAGAGATTTCCCAGCCCCGGATGGGGTGACACGACACACGGGGTCAATGACACATGGACAAGCACTAAGAGACGCTTTAAGTGCAGGTTTAACTGCGGATGGCAGCCACCCACGCATTAGCATTAACGCTGGGGGCTAGCCATCGCAGGGTTCATACGATGGCGAAGCTCCCTCGCGTGACCATTTATTTCTCCCGCGAGATCAAACAGATTATGGATCTGGAAGGACAGATTCTAATGAAGCCTAGTCATGTGCTTGATTATGCACCCGGACAGAGAGCATTTGTTATGGCACTCGCTCGACCGTTCGTCATTTATGCAATGCACTTTGGTGAGGCCTCCCAGGGCTCTTTGTTCTCGGACTATTATGAATTTTCTCTTGCTGCGGCTCCTTGTCTGAGAAAGTTTGTTAGGGACTTGCACTTGCTGCTTCTCTTGTTTAAGACTTCCCGTCTTGCGCGGTTCTGGCTCTGTATTGGCGGTTTTTGCTCTGTTTCAATGGTTCGAGAGCGTGCCAGGTCCCGTCGGGGCTCGGCTTGGGACGCCCACAGGGCGCAGCATCGTAGGAAGAAGCAGCTGGAATGTTCTCTCTCTTTGGCATCCTCAATTCTTCGTAAAAGAGCACGAGAAGAGCGGCGAAAGCTGCTCGACATCATTGCTGAGCAAAAGGCTAGAGGAAGCAGGGAAGGTTCGATTTCTAAATTGAGTAATGTTAGGGATACCGAGCCCGAGGTCGCGCTGTCCACTTGCATAGTGGAAGAGGACCCGACCATTGGAGACTTTCCCTGCATGGAGGCGCCCCAGGCCATGGAGAGTTCTGTTCGAGCTTTGATATGTGACGATTATGTCCCAGGCTGTATCATCGAAGAAGTTCCCTGGACGGGCGACTTGCCATCTCTTCACGCAGAGAAGACTATGGCCAATGAGATTCGCGAGGAGAAGAGTAAGGTAGCGGCTGATTCGGGTGAGGAAATGGATTCGGGAACTGCCCCCAGCAGTGGCTCGGGTAGAGGGTTGCATGGTTTTCTTCTCAGCGACGAACACATGGCCTTGGTCTTTGAGCTACGCAGCCATTTGGCGGATGTGGAACTTAGGACACTCCTCATGAGCCAACGTTTAGACATCCTCCTAGGTGCATTTTCCGGAGCTCCATCTCAGCACAAGTGTCCCCTGTGCGCGCAGGAGTTTGCTATTCCAGTGAGGTGCGCTTGGCAGGCGAGTGAAGGTGACGGTGCAATGGGTGAATAGGTTTTACTGCTTCTTGGCTTTTGTTTTATGCTTTGCTATTTTATGCACTCTTGGACCATTAGCCCCTGTTCTGGTTTCCTTCAAGCAGGACAGGGGCTCTGAACTAAATGTTTTATTGTTATAACTGCTATTGGCCCCTTAGCTATACTGGTTTCCGGATATCGGCAGTATTTTTGGTGGTTTTTAGCCATGACTCTGTATTTTGTCTATGTTTTGTGATTATCTAATATAGAAGGTACTACCCTCTTTTTTATTTTAAAAGAAAAAAATGGTGGTAGGTCACCTTGGTTTCTAGGTCAGACATTCTGCAGGGTAGAGCCACTACAGGCTTGCCACCTCAACTGACTTCACATGGTAGCGAGAGGTTGGTGTACCCTCCATCCTTCTCCACTATCGGGAGGCATGTGCTACCATTACCCTTCCCATTCGTTTCATTCAATTTTGTTTCTCTGTGTTTTTCTCTTTGATAGTAGTGTTATGCAATTGTGGTAGAAAGGTAGTCGCGGGATGGCCATCGTATTTGATAATCTTCTTGGATTTCTGGTTATAAGATGATAACAAGGCACTTAGCTAGTTTTGTTTGCAACATGGAGGTCACTATATTTCAAAACTTACGTTCCTCTATTTAATACGATTCAACCCAGATCTTGTTGTAAACTTACTCTCTGTGCTACAGGAGATCTCAATCTCTAATCTTAATTTATATTACACATTTCTTTACAATATATTTCTATGTTGGTTGATCTCTGTAAAATGTATTCTCATGGGTATGCAATACATTTACTGTGTTTGGTCGAGGTCTGTATAATGTGTTCTCATGGGTATGCAATACACTTACTATGTTGGGTCGAGCTCTGTATAATGTATCTTCATGGGTATGCAATACATTTACTATGTTGGGTCGAACTCTGTATAATGTATTTATATATCCCACTCTTCGTTATGTCTATATCGCGTTGAAGGGATTCGCTGCATAAGTTTTCCATATTTTGTTTCCATTATTACGACATTGTGTTTCCATATCTCATTCTATTAAAATGATACTATGTGTTTAGGGTCCTTTACACAATCTAGCACCCTACTCAGGTTATGTGATTCCTTTTCAAAACTATCGGTATTCTAGACTGTAAACCTCCAAGTTACTCTCAATTCACCCATCGTCGGAGCCTTAAACCCTTGAAAGTTTTTGTTTTCTTCTGGGTCTATACAATGGTGTAGCCCCATGTTATTTTTAAAGATATCTTATTGTATAAGTGATAACTTACTATGTAATAAACAACATGTTTGATCTAAACTTGTCGATTAGTCCCATACCCATCCTTTCGTTCGACCACAACCATGTTTAACTTACATTCTGTAAATTAATAATTGCCCTGTAATTTTATGAGGTAAAAATACTCTCGATTGTTGAAAGGTAAAGATGTTATTCGAAAAGGATAAAGTGCGTCATTTTGAAAGAACAAAGGGTACCTCTGTCAGGAGGACAGAGTTGTTTGGTTACTAATAAACTCTCATGACCATTCGACAGAGACCCATTATAGATCCTAGCTTGGTTACACATTATGATTCCCCAAATTCAATAAAAGATGGGCCAGTTACTTTCGTGCATTGCATACCTAGTCACTATTGGGGTCGAGATGATAGGGATTTAAATTGTTCCATGTAATTAAAAACAAGACTCACACAGAGTCATATCCCACTCTATATTATTATTAATTTTATGCATGGTGTGTTATCGTTTACCTTTGTTAGGGATCACCATGTATTGAATAATAGTTGTTTGTTTGAGTAATATTTTACAGTAACGCTTCTTCTATTATACACACTCTTTAAAATATTACTTGTAGAATTTTTTAAATTCGTTTTCCTGCTTGTGTCATAAAGTGACTCTATTTATAATTATTATTTCACAGTATTTTAGCCATATGTAAGATATTTAATCCATCTTCCCAAAGTACTATTCTCTGGTGATTATAACGTGTTTCTGTGAGTATCCATTTTAATTTATTAATCCTTTCACTTTATCATTTTAAACCCTATAGGTTATCAAGATTTATGTTCTTAAATGAAATACTTACATATGTTTATGCTTGCACAATTGATAATATTTTCACAAGTATATACAATGATGATGTGTCCCTTTTTGTCTTGTGAGGAAACCCATCAGATGAACAATGCACCCACTTCCCTCGTCGGTCTTGGATTGGTAGCTTCACTAGTTGGCGAGGATGCCTCTTTCAACATCAAAACCTAAGTTAGGTAATTTAAATTCTATGGAGTAATTTTGTGCTTTAATAATCTACTAAAAAAATCATTTATCTGTTTGTTACATTCTTGGGAGGCACCCAAACACTTCGTGAGGCACTTTGTCTATCCATAAAAGGTATTCAGGTTCCATACTCTTCCAGTAGTCTTTGTGAGAATTCATGAAGATTTTTTATGTACTCTGTTTATATTTATGCCCTCTTAGATAAAGAGTTATGTTGTAGAAACACAAATGGTTTTAGATTTCTTGGGTCCTCTGATACCCTAACTGTAATGTTTGGATAATGACCTATTGATTGTAATAGTTACCTTTGCAAGACAATATCAAGTCTATTGTATCAACAATCGTCGTGGGTAATAGATGTAATTAAAATATGTACTTGGATTTTTATTCTTTCCACGTATTCTCACCATGATAGTAGCACAATAACAATAAAGTCTGATTTTTATTTTTTCATTAATTGATTATGTACAGATTCAAATAGTTATCAAAATATAGATATTTATTGGACAATAGAAATATAAACATAGATTGCTATTTATTTCTATATGCATACCTATATATATGTTTATATATCGAGAAAACCCCCCTATGGACTACGCTAGTGTTCAACATGTAGGAAAATCTAGCAGTCTAAAAGTTTCCTACTCTTTATAACTACCCTGACTATACCCCACATTCATGCATGAAACACAAAGTAAAAAAATATGGTAACTCTACCTTATACTCCGCGTTTGATGTCGATCCTTTTGCGTTCAATCGATCCCCGACTACAAGTCTCCTCCCAAGGCTGAACTACATTAACATATATATAAATAAAGAGCTATGAACATGCATTTCATATATGAATTAGTGGGTTTTATGTGACAATAACATAAATCAAATATAGAAATTGGACACATCATATAGCGGGACATAAAAAGTATTCCTTTTATATTAAATCTTCACAAAAGTCACTTACAACGTGAAATCGACACTACTCCTTGAACTTGGTCCTAGGATCCTCTTCATCATGCACCAACTTCTTCCACGTCTCCTTCCCCTCTTCAGTTCTCTCTACGAAAATGGAAATGGCTTGCAATGGGGCAAAGGGGGAATAAAAATGGGCAAAGTTTCTATGCTCTTATGCTTTTTTTTCAAATAGGAACCCAACCCCTTCTTTTATAGTCCAAAAGAGACAATAATAGTTGGGGTAACTAGCTATGGGCGGTCAAATGGTTAAGTAACAGCCCAGAATCTAGAATAATATGCAAATCTTATTTTTTGTGATATTCTATGAGTGTACGCGAGTTGTAGTGGCTTAGAAAGCATGTGTATGTGGGTTGTAATGGTGTAGGGTGCATACATCCTCAAAAAGATGTTTTTTAGAAGAGCTTGTTCAATGATGGCTTGGAAAATATAGCAAGTTAGATGGCCTGATGCTAGGTATGCATGTTTGGTGCAGTTTAGGGTTATAAGAGATGCCCCCTAATGTGTGAGGTCGGAAGAGAATCTGATGTCCAAAATACATTACAAATCTTCACCAATGTACGAAGCAAGTGAGCCCAGGGACCAAAGTTTAGGAGGTTCCATCTGCAAAATAAAAATTTGTCTCACCAAGGCGGGCATACCCATGCTCGGGATAAAATAAAATCATGGTTGCCAATCAAATACACTGCAGATCCATGTCATATAACTATATAAAGTGCAGTCACGAATAGTACACAACAGATCTACATCTAAAAATCAAAAGATATACATGTATAGTATCCATCTTCAAGAATCTAATGATGCCTAATGGCTGGAGATGAGGTTTTCAGAGATCGAGAAACAACTTAAAAATATTCAAAACTTAGGTAGGAGGGTAATATCAGTGTATTACTTCACTACCCAGAGGTCTTCGATGGATTGTCGGGAACACACAAGACAAACTTGGTGATTAGGCTAAAAACTTCATTGATTTTGAGAAAAGAGTTGATTGGTCTTTCGAGGTGTCCAGGCATGAGGACAAGAGACAAACTACAGAAGGGATGACTCAAGTTTATTAAAACTTCCCTTGGAAAAAAGCATGAAAAATGATTAGAGTCAGGCAGCATGGCATTGACATAAGTTTATGATGCAGGAGGCAACACAAATTCTTCATATGTTTGGAAGTATAACCAAACGGAGGACACAACTCTATGTAGTGAGAACAACTTCCTAAGGTCACATTAAATGCAAAATCTTGACGAACACATGGAAATATGTGATTTTTCCAAAGGTGACTCATTATGCTGCCAATAAAAAGAAAATACTTTTCCCTTCCTCTTTTTGGGGTATATTTGTTTTTTTGTCCTTTTCAATAATACTGGAAAGTTTTTGAAAAAGAATGAAAGAATGCTATGTTACAAAGGAGGAACGAGTGTCGCATACATACTAGTTCCAAGTGCAAGGAACGGACTGATGCTCAGAGTAAGGGGACATATGCAGGAAAGGGACATTGCGAAAAATCCTCCATGGGTCAATGTGTCAAGACGCAGAGGCAAAGTGCTACAAGGCTTGTGTATACGACATTCTTTATATGGTTAAGTTGAGAGAAACATGGAGCCGACATTAGGCCAAAGACACAGAAATGAAAATGTCATTAATAAGACACAAAGATAACGTCCTTCAATGTAATTTTAACAAGCCCATAGAAGGAAATCTCGGTGGTTTTTCATTTTTAGACAGTCTAAAAAACATAAAAGGAGACTCTGCTGGGGTACCTTTTTCGAAGGTAGTCTACTTGGTTAAAAAAAGGGATAAACTAGCACCGAACGGACGTCTATTCAAATCCATTTTAATGAGCATGACAAAGACAAGATCACTCGGCAATCTTTTCATTTTTAAGGAGTCTAAAAAGAGATTAACTATGGACTCCGTTGAGGGATGTTCTTCTTGAAAAATTTAACGAGTCTGAAGAAACAAGCTCACTCGATGATCTTTTCACTTTTAGGGAGTCTGAAAAGAGCTTAACTATGGACTCTGTGGGGGTTTGTTTTTCGTAGATTTAAACCCTCAGGCCCGAAAAAGTGGTAAAATTATACCTGAGAGTACTCTTCTAGAGAACCGAGGCTCCTAGAGTATACCTTTGTTTGTACTTTTGACCATTTGGACTGAAAAAGGGGTAAACTACTGCCAGATAGACATGTGTTAAAATTTTAGTTTAGTGAGCGTGAAGGGAGACAATATCGCTCGACAATCTTTTCAGGTTTAGAGGGTCTGAAAAGGGCTTAAAAGAAGACCCATTGTTTTTTGGGAGTCCTGATGGCGAGGTCAAGACTGATAATGAATCATGAAAATGAGGCTCAAACTCGTAATCAGGAAAAACTAATAAGGACTCCCGAGCCTATAGTCATTAGTGACGACATGGACACCAAAATGAAAGCAAGATCTACCTAGGGAATCCATGTGAAAGTAGGATCTACCACTAAATTATGACACTTCTAGAGCAGGAGTGAGGGTTCTGTGTAGCAATTCAGTGCGGTCGATCCTAAGGAAAAGTGAAAAATCCAATGAGGTGCAACAGGCAGAGGTAGAATCTTATCTTACATGCACAAAGTTGAAAAAATGACTTTTTACCAAAAGACCTTTTAAAATGACCCAACTCTCAAAAAGTTTCCCAAATACCCAAAGTAACAAGTATCGTGAAATCCTCGAAGAACTCCAGAACAATACTAAACGATTTTCAAGATGGGAAAAAAATGGTAAAAAAGGTCAAAAAATGACAAAAATGGGCCAAAAAGTCTATAAATAGAAGCTGGCAGCTCATTATCACCATTGTAATTTGAAAATTGACAAGAAAGCCAAAAAGAACCCTTTTCCAAAAGAGTTGATTCTGGGATCTTCAGTGGACGAAACGAACTTCCGTTTGGACCAAGTAAATACACACTAACCTCTCTTGCATTCCCATTCTTCATTTATGCATTTGTTTTTGTTTTTTTGGGGGGCGCTGACCTTTAAAGAGGTCGACCCTATGTGTACGTGGGTTTTCCAGGCACAACCCACGTGCACACACAAGTAGAAGAGAAGATGCCTATGTTTACACACGACTGTCCTCAGGACATCCCGCATACACCCTCCAACAAGTGAGAAAAAGTGGAAAATCTAGAGTTAACTCTTCGTTGCTTTGTGTTTGCAGGATATATGTGCATTGGAGAGAGAGGGAGCATGAGGAAATTGATGTTTTGGTCTTTGAGGACACTGCTTCTCTTGCTATATTGTCACAATGTGGTTTTCTAAAGTTCTTCCATTGTCCATTTATGAGGACACAACCTAGGTTTCTAAATGCATTGATAGATTACTGGCATCCTGACGCAGAGGCATTTATGCTCGAGGGGTAGTCATTGAATCCAATCACTGAGTATATTTACTTCTTGATTGGTCTCTTGAGGAGAGGGGATCCATTCAACTTGCGCACTTTTCCCCCCAGGCCCCACAACATTGAGGAGTTGATTGGACTCCATTGCCAGGCTAGTACTGAGAAGGTAGGTTCTCAGGTGCCTATCAATAAGATCAACAACATATCAGTCAAAGTGATAGTTCTACTCTTTGGGTGGATTATTGGGTCTGCAACATTGCATCAGGTTTCCCGGGCGCTTATGCATTGTGTCATACAGTGCTTAAATGCACAGATATTTTATTGGAGTACCACCATGCTGGAATGCATGAAGAGACAACTAACAAAGTGTCGGATATGGGAGCATCGAAACTTCGGGTTTGGGACCGTTTTGTGTTTCTTTTTATTTGAGAGGGTACCCAGAATTAGTCCTCGAGAGATGATACGAGGGCACAAGGCCTCTCTCTTAGTGCTATGCAGGTGGGAGGCATTGTTGCCGCGATAGGGGGAGGGAGGACCCTTGAGGCCTTTGATGACAAATTTTATGACTGGTGGGCACGACAAATTCCAGACTAGTCTTAAGAATAGTCTTAACGGATTTATTCACAGCTTCCACCTGACCATTTGCTTGTGGGTAGTAGGGTGGAGAGTGTTCTTTCCTTAACCCAATCTTTGATGTTAACTCAGAAATCATTTTGTTTTGAAAGTGACTATCATGGTCAGCGGCAATCTCTCTCAGGATGTCAAAGCTTGCTATTATCTGGTAAAAAAAAAAGAGAGATGCTTTCTCGCCATCATATTTAAATTTTGGCATAGCCTTGACACACTTCGCGAAGTAGTCTACTACTACGATGATATAACGGTGACCCCTTGCGGAGGGAGGGTTCCATGTGGCATATTCAATCCCCCACTTGGTGAAAGGCCCAAATGTGATAATGGGAAACATGGGAGTGGGGTGTTCCCTCATCTCCTGAGAGAAGATCTGACACGGGTACACTTCTTGACCGGTTCAACACAATCTTTGATTAATGTCAACCAAAAGTAAGTGGCTCGTAGAATCTTTTAGGTTGTTTCCAACCCAGACAAATGACCGCCACATGCTCATGTGTGGTAATCATTGAGCATGATTTCCGCTTCTTCAAGAGTGAGACACCGGTGAAGGATGCAATCTACACCTCAACAATACAGAGTGTCCTCAATTATCAGATAGTTTTTGTCCTGATGGCGTATACGGAGATGCTCATCATCAGAAGAAAAGGTGGGGCACTTCAAATTCTGGAGATATACTAGTATATCTCCGTACCAAGGGTCGAAATACGTGATCAAAAACATGTCTCCTTTGATAGGCGACTCCTCAGGTATAACATCTCCTAATTGGACCGAAATTTTTGAAATGAATTCCACAAAGACCAACAACTTTTTGGACTTCGCTGAAACAAAATCCAAGTTTAATTCCTGGAGGATAACTATCCATATACTGATCATTCCACCAAATACACATCGTGTCAACATGTATTGAAATGGATTCACAACAACAATGATGGTGGTCTTGCGAAACAAGATGTAATGACAGAACCATTGGATAGCATGAATTGTTGCCAATGCAAGTTTTTCAATGTGGGAATAATTGAGTTCTAGTCCAACCAGGCCTCCGCTCAGGTAATAAATCATGTATTCTGATAGAAAATCATCCTCCTGAACCAAGACCATACCGATAGTCGACTCTGCAGTGGCCAAGTACAATAATAAATCTTTATTATAATTGGGTGGTCGAAGAAGAGGGTTATATGTGAGGGCACATTTTAATTCTTCAAAAGAGCGTTGAGCAGCTTCATCCCAATGAAAAGGAACGTCCTTCTTTAATAAATGCATGAAACCCTTTGTGATCTCAACATAGTTTGCGATGAAACACCGTAAAAAGTTCTCTTTTACCTATAAACTCTGAAGCTGAGGGATTGTGCATGGGGGAGGCAACTGAACTATCACCTCAACCTTTAGAGAATCGACCATGATCCCTGTTGTCAAAAATATGAAACCTAGAGGACGACTCGATGTGATGCAAAAACTGCATTTGTTCGGATTCAATCGGATTCGATAGTAGTGACATCAGTAGAAGATAAGTCATAGGTGTGAAAGATGATAAACTCTCTTGCGATATCGGTGATGCTAAATCATCAAGATAAGATCATCAAGATAAGCCTCGTCTATGTGTTTGAGGTCATGGGAAGAAAAAGCAATGCCCCACTGGAATGTAGCTACATCATTTTTCAGACGAAAAGGCATCTTCCGATAAGAAAACATACCCCACAGACAAATCAAAGAGGTTTTGTGTTGGTCTTTGGGCTTGATCTATATTTGATTATATCCCAAAAAACCATCCATGAAAGAAAAATCCTCATAACATGTGCATTCCTTGAATATCTGGTCAATAAATGGCATGGAGAAATTATCCTTTAGACAAGACTTATTCAAATCACGGAAGTCCATACATACGTGAATCGTACCCTATTTTTTATTGACTGGCATGAGATTTGACACCTATTGAATCAATTGGATAGGGTAGATGAAACCATCTTTGAGTAGTTTCTGTACTTCAGCCTTAATTGTTTTTGCTTTCCTAGGATTGACCAGACGAAGCTTCTGCTGGACTAACTTATCATCAGGATATGTTGTGATTTCTTGTTTGCCGATTCTTGGATCTATGCCTGGAATTTCCTCATAAGACCATGCAAACACGTCGTGAAATTCTTTAAATAAATCCGTGTATATTTGAATCTCCTTGGGGGAGCAGTCTTCTCTGACAAAGATATTATCCATGACGCCAAGGGTTCTGGAGATGTCAATAGGTATCATTTCAATGATTGGTGCCATATTCCCTTCAGCATAAACAATGTGTGTGGCCAAAGGATTGATGGGACAAGCTTTATCTCTAGTCATAGTCTGAGTGAATTCACCTGCTTCAATTCTTCTTAACTCTGGGAGGAAATAAGATCTGTGATGAATATTGTCCCAGGGTTTGTCTAGACTGTTCATTGCCTCGATAATCACCTCAAATAAGGGAAATACTAAGTCTAAATAATCTGTATCAGCAAGGGAACCTTGATCCCAAGTAGGCTCGAGCACCGAATCTAAGTCATGTGCAAGAGTCGGATCAGGGTCGGTGAAATCTTGCTGAATTATCGAGTATGCAACTTCTTCCATGGAAAAAGGCTTGCCCATTTCATGGTGCTCTGTCCCTTCCATCATGGCTTATGGGGAAGGAAGATTCCACAGATTGTTAAAGTAATTCATGTGAAATTTGAAAGATTCCGGCCCTAGGCTATTCGGGGATAGTCGACATGTAATGGAAATTGTCAGTCAGAGGCGGGTAATCGAAAGTACCCATTAAAGGTGGGAAAAAACCAACCCCTATGTTGACGATGTCGGGTTGAGGGTTATCACTCATCGGGACCATGGAGACCCCCGATGAAGGGTCAGGATGAGAGAAGGATAATTGATCAATGGTCACATTCCTACCCTCGTGTGGAAACAACAAGACCCGAAAAACTGTCATGACCACTGCTTGCATAGCATAGGTCCAAATCCTTCCTAACAAGAGATTGTAGTTAAGAGACGCATCGACCACTTCGAATTTGATGCACATGGTTTTCCCCCCCAACTGCATGGGGAAAGAGGGGATGATCCCATGTGGTTGGAAAGAATGACTGTCCAAATCCATAAGAAGAGTATGCGACAGAGACAAAACGGGTTGGCCAGTGGCCTTCCAACATGCCAAGGACATCACGCATGTAGAGGTGCCCTCATCAACCACCATGTGGAAAATATTCCAAGTAAAAGTTTTCTTGGTGTAATCCACTACTATCTAAAATGATATATGATAAGGAAGACGAGGTTTTAAGTCAGTTGTATCAAGAATGATCGTTCCTGGATTACAAGTCTCAGCAGATCCTAAGGCAGCTAATAGAGCCTTTCTCTAGGAAGGGAAACTCTGGAGGACTTCCAAAGAAGAAATTGCACAAGGGGTTTGTGACAAATCTTCCACCACAGAGTAGTTCTGGGTGGCCCTTGCGCTTGGGTTGTGGGAAGCTTTCTTAAACGCACCTTTTGGGATGTATGGGATTGTTTCTCCCAACATATTTTGAATCTGGAGAGGAAGAGATGGGTTTTTGGCTTCTTTACCCTTCTTACAGGTGGTTTTCATTCTATAGTCATGTGTCCTAGTTGTTATGTCAACACTACCTTTCATCATGTATACATTCATGAATGAGGGATTACTTGAAGAAGGGAGGGGTCCCTGACTACCCCTCTCCATGCTCAAAGAGGCTTCAATTATATTTTTCCCATGTGGAAACGGGTTCATTAACATGGCAAGATGTTGTTGTGCCAATAACGTTTGGGCCTCCGAAAGCCGAGGGCACTAGTGGGTCGGATGGTCTTCCTTGCAAAGATTACAAGGATACTTCGACTTCTTCTTTTCAGTGTCACCCCTGCCAGCATTATCAATGGGTTTCTTATCCCCCTTACCCTTCTTCCATTCTTTTTTCTTTCTGTAAAGCTGCTAGGTGGCCTTTAGGTTTGTCGTTTTCACACTGTGTACATAAAACTTTTGGGTAGGGGGAACAGCCGAACCCGTGGTCTGGCTAGCGGTTGTCTGTTGTATCGATAATTGTTGCAATTGATTTGACAGTTCATCAATGGGCTTTGTTTGTCCTAAACCAACAATACCATTGGCATGTGGTCTAGACTTCTATCTGGTCTTGTTAAGTATCGACCTGGGTGCATCTGGAAAAACTTTGTAAAGTAGAGGAGACTAAGAGTAAATAAGTTATAGTTTTTGAGCTCTCATTATCGCATCTTCTTCTGAAAACACCCCAGATGTTGCGACGTATTTAGACAACTGGGGTACCAAAGACTTAAGGAACCACTCAAGAAGAAATGTTGGTGGGACTGGCACTTTTATCAAACTCTTCCGGCGTCTTCTTTCTCAGATGTGATCTAAGATATGGTCCGCTTTTGTCTACTCAAAGTTGTCCAACAATTTAGTGTCAGTTTCGTATCTCAAAGGTAATAGGAAATGGTTTAAGAAAAGCATTTCCAATTCACCGAAGGAAGAGTATAGTGAGCGGTCGAGCTTGATGTACCATTTCGTAGAATTCCCAATGAGAGTGTGTTGAAAAAAACGCAACTAGATGGAGTCGTCTCTCAAATATTTGGACAAGCACCATAAATGGAAGGTCGTCACATGATCGTCAGGATATTCATTAGGCTTGGCTTCGAACTTAGGAATGTCCAAAGGAAACTTGGTTGGCATGGGAGGCCAATGTGGATCATGAAAGATGGGGTCATTTAATAACCTTTTCAAGTCTAGCAGGTGCAGAGTTGCCAGAAATGGTAGCTTGGGTTGTTGGTTGTAACCAGGGAAAAGGGGGCCTAGAGTTTGGCTGGCACCAGGTTGCCAAGAAAAGTTGGGTTGCTGGCCAGGGTTCTGGCAATAACCATGGTTGTGACCAGCGTATGGATTATGCACTTGTTGATACTTCACTGACTGACATCCCGTAATAGGATGTAAAGGGATGGGCTTGCGTTGCATTCCAAGGATTTTGGGAAGGGTTTCCCCCTACCGATATGATGGGCATAGGTGTTGAGCCTTGCTCGGGGTTCCATTGACTATGGAAGGGGTTTCCCCCAGTCGACATCCCTAAGAAGGGAACTGATCCCTACCATGGATTCGATATTCCTTATGAGGAAGGAATTCCTAAGTTTGCCCCTTATGCGGGAATAGTACCCTGTACATGATTTTTTTTTCCATAACCAGGGTTGCCCCCGGTCAAGAAGGCAGCTGATGAGAAAGCATTGTTACCAAAAATGTTGAACAAAGAGAACAGTGTCGAACCAACCGACATTATATAAGATGGAAGTCCTTGACTACCTGATCCAAATGAACCATAGTTTATATTTGACCCGACAGAGTGTTGGTGAGTATCACCGAGTGAAGGGGACGAGGGTTGTATATAACCCCCTCTGTAAGGGAAAGCGTTATAGGGAGCTGAATTGCCCCCTGTGGGTCCTTGCATAAAAGCGTTAGAGCTCCCTACCCCCAAACCTAAAGCCTATAGAGTGGAGTAGGAAAGTACAGTGCTTGTACCAAATCCAAGCATCTCATATGAGAAAGGAGGGCCTATCACACTCTGAGTGAATGAAGTGGTGATCACCACCATAGACAGAATCAGACCATTGCCCGAGGTAGAGGCAGTCGAGAACATAGTGGCCTGGATCGAAGATGATTGGTTAGGAGGTGAATTACCCCCTGTAGTGACAGCCATAGAGGAAATATGAGTATTCCCTAAAGAAGTAGCAGCATTTGTCTCCATCACTGCTTGTGACACTACCTGACACTTGCAAGGTCGAACCTATACGATGATGGGTGTCGATAGATCAATGATTGGAGGGTTATATGGATCAAGAGATTCCTCTCTGAGGTAAAAAATGATTATTTCCTCTGGAATCAAATGTTCTCCTCTTGGATATGAGTCGGTCATAGTTTCGTATAACCCGATCACCTCAAAATACCCTTGCTAGTCTAGTTTTCTCCTTAGCGGTGGAAGGGGTGGATCGAAATCAACTAGCGATAGGCCCAAAATCCTTCATGATTGGCAGAGCTCCTGATCATCCACTATGTGAGAAGATCAAAGACACACTATGGATTTCTACTAATCGTTTAAAAAACCATCACACACTAGAAAAATCTCCTATGAGATAAGACAAGCAGATCACTAGCTAGTTGGAAGAACAATTACAACACCCAACACTAGAGCAAATTACCAGTGCAAGTGAAACTCGAATAAGGAAGCACCTTCTAGGTATACTCTGTAAAGCATGGCCCAATGTCTACCTTAGGTACTGCGGTATACCCCCGCAGTCACCTGTGTAAGTCACCAAGATAAGGGAAACTAGGTTGTCAGCGCGTGACCAGTCACCAGGCGGGTACAGTTGACAGTTGGGTTGACTACAATGAGCAGGGTATCAAACCTGAAAACTATCAGGGTTATCAAAAGAAAGTGTTCCGGAAGATGACTGAGGACCTCGAATAGATTCAAGACCCATGAAGCTTCGTGGCAAATGCGATCAATGGAATCCCAAGATAAGCCCTCTATATGCGTTCCCCACTATGCTTAGTCCAGCTTTGGAGGGGTTATCTCCGCTACCTTTCCACACACGACCTCGTCTTTAGACCCTGTGTTAGAGGGGGGTCTTGGATAAATTTCACAATTACTATACTTTCAAGCACTCGTTAGCACATACTCTTATGTTTGTTTTTGTAGCCTTGAAGAGTTTCCTCTCCAATCCTAAATCAAGGCTCTAGCCTAGACTGCATTGATGGACCCTACAAACATAAAGTCTAATAAATTTTAATTGAGCATTAATTTTAGTAGTTGTATTAATTCAAAAGGAACGAAAGTGAAACCAATGATGTTATTTAAGAGATGAGAGAGAAGAGAAAAAAATGAAACTGAAAACAAACTTCTTCTTCTTCACAAGTAAAGATTTGTCAAAAACTCTTTCACCAAAATTTTCGTAACTATTTTTCTTAGATCTTTGAAAACAAATGCCTAAAACAAGATTTCACTCGACTATGAGATACTTAGTGTCCTAAACATTCCAATAAAGAACTTAAGAAAACTTTATTTTTCCTTGATAAATGCGACAACTAACCTAAGTTACTTTATCAGACAAAGAAATGAAAGATTTTTTTTATTGTTTTATGCTTCAAAATAAGAAAATTGAAAATGAATTCTCTTCTTTTCTTCTAAAGAAAAAAAGGGAAAAATGATGACAAGTAAAGACCAAGGAATGAATTCTAGCCTAATTGCATATCGTAAGGAGTCACTGACAATACCCAACAGGCAGATCGAAGCAAACTCACAAACTTGTCTAAAAACCCTATCAAAGAAAACACAAGAAATCTTTTTGATGAAAAGAAATCTATGTTGAAATGAAACATAAGCTACATAATGCTACTACAGAGACCGAGGATACATCAAGAAAACCCTTGAGAAGTGTGACTTCTGACAGGGAAGAGGATGACTGCCTCTATTTAGAAAAAAAATTCTCAATAGGCACGCTACTATCACTTCAACAACCAGCGTATGTATGTGGGTTTTCCAAGGGTGGGGTGTGTATGCATGCGTGCAAGCCCACTGCAGGCTGTGTACACCTCTACAACTCCTAAAAAAAAATGAAAAAAAAGTTGTTGAGCATAGGCAGGGAGTACTAGTATGGAAGACCAGCATCCCTTAAAGACACATAATCTTACAGAAACTGAGAAAATAGTAAACAAATTGATTCAAAGAACCCAAGAGTAATATCCCGAAAAAACCCTAGAGATCTTACCCAATATGGTTTCCAATTCTACTATAGTGGGAAAACCCCCCTATGGACTACACTAGGGTTCAACATGTAGGCAGATCTAACTATCTAAAAGTCTCCTACTCTTTATAACTACCTCGACTATACCCCACATCCATGCATGAAACATAAAGTAAAAAGATTCGGTAACTCTAACTTAAACTCTACATCCTGTGTCGATCCTTTTACATTCGATCACTCCTCAACTAAAAGTATCCTCCCAAGGATGACCTTCATTCACATATAGAAAAACAAAGAGCTATGAACATGCATTTCATATACAAATTAGTGGGTTAGATGTGACAATAACATAAATCAAATATAGAAATTGGACACATCATATGGCGGGACAGAAAAAGTATTCCTTTTATATTAAATCTTCACAAAAGTCACTTACAACGTCAGATCGACATTGTTCCTTGAAGTTTGTCTTGGGCTCCTCTTCACCATGCACAAACTGCTTCCATGTCTCCTTCCCCTCTTCATTTCTCTCTAGGAAAATGGCAATGGATTGCAATGGCGCAAAGGGGAAATAAAAATCGGTAGATTTTCTATGCTCTTATGCTTCTTTTTTCAAATAGGACACCAAACCTTTATTTTATAAGACAAAAAAGACAGTAACGGTTGGGGTAACTGGCTATGGGTGGTCAAACAGTTAAGTAATGACCCAGAATCCAGAATCCTATGAAAAAAATATTTTTTGCGATATTGTATGTGTGTACGCGAGTTGTAGTGTCTCAGCAAGCGTGTGTATGCAGGTTGTAATGGTGTAGCGAGCGTACACCCTCAAAAATATGGTTTTTAGAAGAGCTTATTCAGTGATGGCTTGGAAAAGATCGCAAGTTATATGGCCTGATGCCAGCTATGCATGCCTAGTGATTTTTAGGGTTATAACAATACATACATATATATATATATCAATCAAATTTCAGATAAATATTATTACCAACATCATTATATTGTAGCAAGACATAAAATATAACATGGTTGTATAGTCTCTTTAAACATATTTCACTTGTGTGTATACAAGACAACCATTTTACTAATAGATTAAAACCATAGATATAACATCAATAATTAAATCCATAGCTGAGATGAATATCTGAATAAGATGATGCTAAAAAAAAAGGAGCAACCACATTCGATCCAACCGTAGAACAAAACAACCACAGTCACTTGTCTTGATCACCCCCTAGCCTGACCATGAGTCCATAAGGGTGAACTGAATTATCCTCCTCAACTATAGTCACCATCAATAGATCAAAATATGCCTTGACTCACACTAAAATTTCTCATAACAACAAAAAATTCTCAATCTTTCCCAACATACTCAACAACGTCTAGCCTCCCACAAATGTTGTATATATTATTGTGCCTAGGTATTTCATTCCTTTCCCTCCTTGGGGAAATTTGCATATTTACAAATAATTCATTTTTAGGGGTTTCTAGTGGCCAAATTCAACTTCTTCCACTTGTAAAAATCATCCCTGAGCTAACTCCAACCTGTTCCGCACTCATCGAGTCATTGCCATCTATTTTTAACCTGGTTGTTCCATTTGTCTTGCAGCATTAATTTTATTAAAAGTTTCTCTCATACATGTGTCCAATAAAAAATGATAGTTGGTAAAGTCAAATATTTTCCCAACAGTCATTAGATAACTAATTACATAATCAAAATTCCCAATTCGGATTTTCCATAAATGGCAAATAATTTCCCAATATGAATTTTCCAAAAACAGAAATTTATTTCAAAATTCAACATAGAATTAATTTTCTAAATTTTGAGGATATTACATCATCTACCCCTTAAGTACAAAACTATCCTCAGTGTTCATTCCCCTCTCATAATAGGCTTGGATAATATTTCATCTTATCTTCTTCGAATTCCCAGGTGTCCTCTTGAGGACTAAAGTGCTTCCATTGCACTTTTACCTGGATGATGGCTCTGTTCCATAGTATTGTTTCTTTCCTATCCATAATGCACAGAGGTTCCACTTGGAACTCGCCTTATGGTTCCACCTACACCATTTTCCAATCAATGATGTGATTAGGATCATGAAAATACATTTTTAGTAATGAAACATGAAAAACATTATGAACTTTTAAATTTGAACAAAGTGCTAGCTGATACGCCACGAGTCTGATTCGAGTTAAAATATTGAAGGGGAGACAAAACCTTGGTGCCAACTTTGAAAAAATTCCTAGCTTCAGAGAACTCCTTCTTTCTTTGACTTTTAGATATACATGCTCTCCAATTTGAAATTCTTGATGTCTTCTTTTTAAATATGCGTAGATTTTTTGTTGGTCTTGGGCCTCTTTTAAATTTTGTTGTCCTCTTTTTACCATCCTCTCCATCTCATAGAGCATTTCCGGTCCCACCATAATCCTGTCAACTAGATTATCGTAGCTAATCTAGGTTGTTCATTTCCTTTTGTATAATTCTTCAAAGGGGTTCATCTTAGCTGATGTTTGATAACCATTATTATAAGCAAATTCAACTAAGTGCAGGTACTCCTCCCTCTTAGTTGGTTTCATCCTTACGTACATTTGCAACATGTCTTTGATAATCTAGTTTTTTCATTCTATTTTCCCATCCATTTGAGGATGGTAGCTTGTGCTGAAATTCAAGTTAGTATCCAATCCTACAAACAATTCCTTCCAAAAATTTGACGTAAATTTGAAATCTCTATCGGAAATCACCATATTAGGAATTTCATGCAATATAAATATTTCTTTCATAAAAAATTTAGCAATATTAATCGCTTTATAAGTAGATTTCACACGTATAAAATGTGAATATTTGCTTACTTATCAACCACTACCATAATCGAGTCATTTTATCCTTGAGTCTTAAGCAAACCTTTGATGAAGTCCATTGAGGTAATCTCCCATTTCCATTCTGGTATAGGAAGAGGTTGTAATAGACATGCTCAATCCTGATGTCCAACCTTTACCTATTGACAATCTAAGTATTTAGAGAAATATTCAATTGTTTCATTCTTCATGTTAGGTTAGTAAAACAATTTTCTTAAGGTTTTTGTTGTTTTCTGGTATACTAGGTGACTAGAATATAGATTTTTGTGCAGTTCATCAAGAATTGTTGTCTTTAAATCAAC
The DNA here is from genome assembly GCA_009831015.1 of Picea engelmannii. Lineage (NCBI taxonomy): Eukaryota > Viridiplantae > Streptophyta > Pinopsida > Pinales > Pinaceae > Picea > Picea engelmannii. The sequence continues at coordinate 484,897 of ML778769.1, read as the reverse complement.
AGAATTAGATACATCCAGTCAATTTTTGAACCTTGATAGTCCATTTTTATCTAAACTTCGATCTGTTTTGTTTTTTTTTCTACATTTCCTTGCAATTCAGTTGTTGTTTTAATGTAATTTTCATCATTACTACTTGCAGCTTTTACTCTTTGTTCGATGTCATTTTCTTCTTTGTTGATACTTATTTCATAGAGTCTATTAGTCCTTCGAATCAGTGCATGTGAAACTTTGTTTTCCTTCCCTTTGATGTGTCGTACCTCAAAATCAAACTCACTTAAAAAGGCCAACCATATTGCTTGCCTTGCATTGAGATCTGGTTGATTGAACAAATACTTTACACCACTATTGTCAGTTAATAAAATATTTTTTCTTCCCATTAAATAATGTTTCCACATTTTTAATGAATGAATTACGAATACTAACTCTAAATCGTGAGTCACATAATTTTGTTCATCTTCTTTTAGTTTACATGATTCATAAAAGATAACGTGTATGTATTGTGTTAGTACTCCTAATCCCTCTTTTCTTGCATCCACACAAACTGTAAAATGTTTATCGGGATCCGCTACCTTTAGTATAGGTGTTGTAGTTAACAATATTTTTAGTTTATCAAAGTTGTCTTGAAACTTTTGTGGCCAAGTGAACTTTATTCACTTTTTTTGTAGTGAGGTAATCATATATGCGATCTTGGAAAATCCTTTGATAGATCTTTGGTAATAACCAACAATTCCCATAAATGATCTAATGTCTGCCACATCCTTAGTGATAGGCCATTCCATAATGTCTTTTATCTTTTCTAGATGAACAACAATACCATCTTATGATAATACGTGTCCTAAGTATTGTATCTTCCTTTGGTAGAAGTCACACTTATCCAACTTAGCATACAACTTATGTTCCCTTAAAGTCTGCAATACTATTTTCATATGTTATTCATGTTCTTCTTCTGTTTTTGAGGAATATCATCGATAAAAGCCAACAAAAATTTATCTAGATATTGGTTGAATATACTATTCATCAAGCACATAAAGGTTGTTGGTGTGTTAGTAAGATTGAATGGGATTATGAAAAACTCACATTATCCATAACGTGTTCAAAAAGTTGTTTTATTTATAAATCCATCCTTTATTCTGACTTGGTGATAACCAGGCATTAAATCTAGTTTAGAAAATATATTTTCTCCTCCAAATTGGTCAAAGAGGTCATTAGTTCTAGGTAAGGGATACGTATTCTTAATCGTCATTTTATTTAGTTGTCGATAGTCAATACACAGACTCAAAGTCCCATCTTTATTCTTAACAAATAAGATCGATGCTCCTGAAGGAGAAACACTTGGACTGATATATTTCTTATCCAGTACTTCTTGTAACTGAATTTTTGGTTCTATTAATTTGGGTAGGCTCATTCTATAAGGTGGCTTAGATACCGGGGCAGATCTAGGTAGTAGATCGATAGAGCAATCTCTCTCTCTCTCTCCTTGGAGGTAGTTCTAGTATTTCATGTACAAATACATATTTGAACCCATGTAGGACTTTAAAGTATTCTAAAATCAGTTTAATTTCTTCTCTCAGGAGGTTAGTTACTTGTACAACATAAATTTGGAAACCTTTGTTCATGCCTTTCTTAAATTACGTCGTTGATATTTTCCTAACAGAAACTAATTTTGTGATTCCTTGTATCGTTGTAACTGTGTTATTTTCATCTTTGTACACAAATGACTTTTCGTAACAGTTTAATATCACTTTATGTTCCCCTAAACAGTCCATTCCAATGATTAAATCATAAGATCCCAAAGGTAGTATGTTCATATTTAACTTTTTACTTTGACCATCTATGCTTAGTTCACAATCAAAAATAAAATCTGTTACTTTTAATTTGTTCCATGTTGCTAACGTTACTAACCAAGACTTAGCATGCGTTACTTTTTTTATCTTGTTTAATTCAATTAAAGAGGGAGTAATATAACTCAGACTAGATCCTAGGTCAATTAGTATAGAGACATTGTGGGAATCAATTTTACCTTAAACTTACACAATAGTGGATTGATGTTTTTCTTGTCTGTCATCTAGAGTTTCATTGATTTTATGCATGCTTCTACCAATATCTCCAACTATCAAATCCTTTTGAAGGTTATGGACTAAAGTTCTTGCTGTGGGATTTAAGTGTGGACAATTTATCCTCAAGTGAGGCTCTCCACATTCCCAACACTTCAATGGTTCTCTAGGACTATCCCCATCCTTCTTGACTCCCAGTTTAACTGGCCTATTTCCACTTTGGACATTCTGTTTATTTGAATGGTAATTTTTCTTTTCGAAACCTTTCACCATATTACGGAAATGGGCTAGTTGGAATACTTTATTACGCTGATTCAATATGTCATGTTTCTTGTCTTTCCATGTCTTGGGAATTTCATATCTTTGTTTGTACTGATCATAGCACATTCGAGTCTATTAAACACTTCATTTAAAGACTTTGGATTTTCAAATTGAATTGTTTCTGTGTACAGTTGTGGTAGACAACTCAAGAACCTTTGTATCTTTACCTTGTCTTCTTTGATTTATGGTACAAACCTCAATAGATCTAGAAATTTATTTATCAGAACATCCATGGCCATTTTTCCTAGTCGCAGTTCGTAAAATTCCTTAGTTTTTTTTTCGTAATAACTCTATGATAAGTACTTCTTCCTCAAATATTTTTTAAATATGACCATTCCATTCGTTTTTCTTTCAATCCCTTGGCTAATTTCAAGTATTTCCATTAGATACTAGATTTTCGTTTTGAGTTGTAAATGGTCATTTCGACTTTCATATTACTAGAGTAGTTATAAATTTGGAAGTATTTTATTATATCAAGTAACAATGCTTCAACCTCCTCACTGATATTTGATTCTCCATCAAAGGTGGAAGGTTTTATTTTCTTGAATTCATGTTCCAGGTGGTCCACTTTTTTCCTTTTCCTTCTTGTATATGCTTTGTTTTCTGTCATGTGTGTGTCTTTGGAAGAACTGTCCTCCTTTTCTGTTTCGTGACCATAGTTCTTAGAGTACCTTTTGTTGACCTCTTCCTCTTTTTCATTTTCCTTTGGACTCTTCTTTGTTACTATACTACGTACCAACATTTCATTTATTTCTTACTGGTCTTCCTGTGCTTTCTTCAGTTTCTCGTTATCTTCTTTAAACACTTGTAATTCCACGATAATGTTTTTCATTGTTTCCAAAACCTGGGTGGTTGAAATAACTTCACTGTTATGCTCTGGGTCTCTAGGAAGCTCTTGATTTGGATTCCCTTTTGGTATGTCTCCCTCTTCATTATGTGCTAACATTTTCACAATAGAAAAATTGTTTTTTTGTTTGTAACAATAATTGTGTTTGTTAGATTTTCTTCAAGGAAACAAAAACAAAATTTGAATTTTGGTGCTTACCTGAGGTCCAAGTGTTGTAACCTATAGTTATTATAACATATGTAATGTGCCCCAAATTTCACAAATAAAATTTTTTTTTTAAGGGAAAACTATCGTCTAAAATGCACGAAACATGTTGTGACACAATCACTATTTAAATCTAAAACCACTTAATGTATCTCTATATATGGAAAAGTACCATTGTCATAATTCCTTCTAAAAGGTTTGCAAAATGTCTTAAAATTCATACATCGTTTGCCACTAGGCATTGCTACTAGCATTATCAATGTAATTGTTAGAATAATAATGAATAGGCATGTGAAGGTCTATAACCTAGGCCTAACATATGAAAATCACTCATATAAGTCCTAGCGATATCACTAAAACATATCACAAGGAACTTATAAAATACAAAACCTATACGCCATACTCTAGATATACTTTATGTAATTCATACTTGAACACTAACATACAATGACGATGGGCCTAGGTCCTAACCACCAAGTCCTAACTTCCATTCTAGGAGTTTGGTGAAGTTCCAAAGTGTTTCTAACATGTTAAAAAAAAACTATATTAAAAAACTATAGTTGGAACCTTGTTTACACATAACCCTGGTCCACATCAACCATAACTTCTGGCATGTACACAAATTGAGAGGCATTAATGAAATAACCATCGAACAGTCGAATCCCAGCCTTGGGCATTTAAGTTGTAAGTAGCCATTAATGTTGGTAGGTCACCTTGGTTTATAGTTCTAACATTCAGCAGGAAAGAGCCACTACGAGATTTCCACCTCGACTGACTTCACATGGAAACAAGAGGTTGGCATACCCTCCATCCTTCTCCACTATCGAGAGGCACGTGGTTCCATTAACCTTCCCATTCATTTCATTTAATTTTGTTTCTCTGTGTTTTTATCCATGATAGTAGGGTTATGCAACTATGGTAGCAAGGTAGTCGCGAGACAACTACCATTTTTTATAATATTCTTATCTTTCTAGGGTAGTTAGTTGTTTTTCTTTGCAAAATGGAGGTCACTATCTTTCAAAACTTACCCCCGGCTTGTATGTGGTAAGATTCCTCCCTCTGTAAATCATATTCCCATGCTTGTTGATTCAGTTATATTATAACTTTTCAAAACTACTAGTCTTCTCATATGTAAACCTCTGGGTTTCTCTTAGTTCACCTATGGTCAGAACCCTAAACCCACAATTATACTATAGTGGGAAAACCCCCCTATGGACTACACTAGGGTTCAACATGTAGGCAGATCTAACCATCTAAAAGTCTCCTACTCTTTATAACTACCTCAACTATACCCCACATCCATGCATGAAACATAAAGTAAAAAGATTTGGTAACTCTAACTTAAACTCTACGTCCAGTGTCGATCCTTTTGCATTCGATCACTCCTTGACTATAAGTCTCCTCCCAAGGATGACCTTCATTCACATATATAAAAAGAAAGAGCTATGAACATGCATTTCATATACGAATTAGTGGGTTAGATGTGACAATAACATAAATCAAATCTAGAAATTGGACACATCATATTGCGGGACAGAAAAAGTATTCCTTTTATATTAAATCTTCACAAAAGTCACTTACAATGTGAGATCGACATTACTCCTTGAACTTTGTCCTGGGCTCCTCTTCACCATGCACCAACTGCTTCCACGTCTCCTTCCCCTCTTCATTTCTCTCTAGGAAAACGGAAATGGCTTGTAATGGGGCAAAGGGGAAATAAAAATGGGCAAAGTTTCTATGCTCTTATGCTTCTTTTTTCAAATAGGACCCCAAACCCTAATTTTATAGGACAAATGAGACAGTAATGGTTGGGGTAACTGGCTATGGGTGGTCAAATGGTTAAGTAATGGCCCAGAATCCAAAATACTATGAAAATTTTACTTTTTGCGATATTGTGTGTGTGTACACGAGTTGTAGGGGCTCAGCAAGCTTGTGTACGTAGGATGTAATGGTGTAGTGAGCGTACACCCTCAAAAATATGGTTTTTAGAAGAGCTTGTTTAGTGATGGCTTGGAAAAGATAGCAAGTTATATGGCCTAATGCCAGGTATGCATGTCTAGTGAAGTTTAGGGTTATAACAATATATATATATATATATATATATATATATATATATATATATATATATATATATATATCAATCACATTTCAGATAAATATTATTACTAGTATCATTATATTGTAACAAGACATAAAATATAACATCGGTGTATAGTCTCTTTAAACATATTTCACTTGTGTGTATACAAGCCAACCATTTTAATAATAGATTAAAACCATAGATATAACATCAATAATTAAATTCATAGCTGAGATGCATATTCGAATAAGATGATGCTGAAAAAAAAAGGAACAAGCACATTCGACCCAACTGTAGAACAAAACAACCACAATCACTTGTCTTGATCACCCCCTAGCCTGACCATGAGTCCATAAGGGTGAACTGAATTATCCTCCTCAACTATAGTCACCATTGATAGATCAAAATATGCCTTTACTCACACTAAAATATCTCATAACAACAAAAAATTCTCAATCTTTCCCAACATACTCAACAATGTCTAGCTTCCCACATATGTTGTATATATTATTGTGCCTAGGTATTTCATTCCTTTCCCTCCTTGGGGAAATTTGAATATTTACAAATAATTCATTTTTAGGGGTTTCTCGTGGTCAAATTCAACTTCTTCCACTTGTAAAAATCATCCCTGAGCTAACTCCAACCTGTTCCGTACTCATGGAGTCATGGTCATCTATTTTTATCCTGGTTGTTCCATTTGTCTTCCAGCATTAATTTTATTAAAAGTTTGTCTCATACATGTGTCCAATAAAAGAGGACAGTTGGTAAAGTCAAATATTTTCCCAACAGTCATCATATAACTAATTACATAATCAAAATTCCCAATTCAGATTAGCCATAAATGGCAAATAATTTCCAAATATGAATTTTCCAAAAAATGGAAATTTATTTCAAAATTCAACACAGAATTAATTTTCTAAATTTTGAAGATATTACATCATCTACCCCTTAAGTACAACACTGTCTTGAGTGTTCATTCCCCTCTCATAATAGGTTCAGATAATATTTCATCTTATCTTCTTCGAATTCCCAAGTGGCCTCTTGAGGACTAAAGTGCTTCCATTGCACTTTTACCTAGGCGGTGGCTCTGTTTCGTAGTATTGTTTCTTTCCTGTCCATAATGCCCAGAGGTTCCTCTTGGGACTTTCCTTATGGTTCCACCTACACCATTTTCCAATCAATGATGTAATTAGGATCATGAATATACATTTTTAGTAATGAAACATGAAAAACATTATGAACTTTTAAATTTGCATGAAGTGCTAGTTGATATGCCACGAGTCTGATTCGAGTTAAAATATTGAAGGGGAAACAAAACCTTGGTGTCAACTTTGAAAAAATTCCTATCTTTAGAGAACTCCTTCTTTCTTTGAATTTTAGATGTACATGCTCTCCAATTTGAAATTCTTGATGTCTTCTTTTTAAATATGCGTAGATTTTTTGTCGTTCCTCGGCCTCTTTTAAATTTTGTTGTCCTCTTTTTACCATCCTCTCCATCTCATGGAGCATTTCCGGTCCCACTATAATCCTGTCAACTGGATTATCCCAGCTAATCAGGGTTGTTCATTTCCTTTTGTATAATTCTTCAAAGGGCCTCATCTTAGCTGATGTCTGATAACCATTATTATAAATAAATTCAACTAAGTGCAGGTACTCCTCCCACTTAGTTGGTTTCGTCCTTACGTACATTTGAAACATGTCTTTGATAATCTAGCTTGTTCATTCTGTTTTCCCATCCATTTGAGGATGGGAGCTTGTGCTGAAAATCAAGTTAGTATCCAATCCTGCAAATAATTCCTTCCAAAAATTTGATGTAAATTTGAAATCTCTATCGGAAATCACCATCTTAGGAATTCCATGCAATATAAATATTTCTTTCATAAAAATTTCAGCAATATTATTCTCTTTATAAGTAGATTTCACACGTATAAAATGTGAATATTTGATTACTCTATGAACCACTACCATAATCGAGTCATTTTATCCTTGAGTCTTAAGCAACCCTATGATGAAGTCCATCGAGGTAATCTCCCATTTCCATTCTGGTATAGAAAGAGGTTGTAATAGACGTGCTTGATCCTGATGTTCAACCTTTACCTGTTGACAATCTAAGCATTTAGAGAAATATTCAATTGTTTCATTCTTCATGTTAGGCTAGTAAAACAATTTTCTTAAGGTTTTTATTGTTTTCTGGTATCTTGGGTGACTAGAATACGGATTTTTGTGCAGTTCATCAAGAATTGTTTTTCCTTAAATCAACAGAATTAGATACATCCAGTCAGTTTTTGAACCTTAACAATCCATTTTTATCTAAACCTCGATTTGTTTTTTTGTTTTTTTTCTGCATTTCCTTGCAATTCAGTTTTTGTTTTAATGTAATTTTCATCATTACTTCTTGCAACTTTTACTCTTTGTCCGATGTCATTTTCTTCTTTGCTAATACTTATTTCATAGAGTCTATTAGTCCTCCGACTCAGTGCATGTGCAACTTTGTTTTCCTTCCCTTTGATGTCTCCTACCTCAAAATCAAACTCACTTAAAAAGGCCAACCATCTTGCTTGCCTTGCATTGAGATCTGGTTGACTGAACAAATACTTTACATCACTGTTGTCGGTTAATAAAATAAATTTTCTTCCCATTAAATAAGGTCGCCATATTTTTAATGAATGAATTACAACTGCTAACTCTAAATCGTGAGTCAGATAATTTTGTTCATCTTCTTTTAGTTTACGTGATTCATAAAAGATAACGTGTATGTCTTGTGTTAGTACTCCCCCTAATCCCTCTTTCCTTGCATCCACACAAACTGTAAAATGTTTATCGGAATCTGCTACCTTTAGTATAGGTGTTGTAGTTAACAAGATTTTTAGTTTATCAAAGTTGTCGTGAAACTTTTGTGGCCAAGTAAATTTTATTCCCTTTTTTTGTAGTGAGGTAATCAGATATGTGATCTTGGAAAATCCTTTGATAAATCTTCGATATTAACTGACAATTCCCATAAATGATCTGATGTCTGCCACATCCTTAGTGATAGGCCATTCCATAATGGATTTTATCTTTTCTAGATGAACAACAATACCATCTTCAGATATTACGTGTCTTAAGTGTTGTATCTTCCTTTGGTAGAAGTCACACTTATCCAACTTAGCATACAACTTATCTTCCCTTAAAGTCTGCAATACTATTTTCATATGTTATTCATGTTCTCCTTTCGTTTTAGAGGAATATCATCGATAAAAACCAACACAAATTTATCTATATATTGGTTGAATATACTATTCATCAAGCACATAAAGGTTGTTGGTGTGTTAGTAAGATTGAATGGGATGATGACAAACTCACAGTGTCCATAACATGTTCTAAAAGTTGTTTTATTTATAAATCCATCCTTTATTCTGACTTGGTGATAACCAGGCATTAAATCTAGTTTAGAAAATATATTTTCTCCTCCAAATTGGTCAAAGAGGTCATTAATTATGGGTAAGGGATACTTATTCTTAATCGTCATTTTATTTAGTTGTCGATAGTCAATACACAGACTCAAAGTCCCATCTTTATTCTTAACAAATAAGATCGGTGCTCCCGAAGGAGAAACACTTGGTCTGATTTATTTCTTATCTAGTACTTCTTGTAACTGAATTTTTAGTTCTATTAATTCGGGTAGGCTCATTCTATAAGGTGACTTAGATACCAGGGCAGATCCAGGTAGTATATCGATAGAGAAATCTCTCTCTCTCTCTCCTTGGAGGTAATTTTTGTATTTCATGTACAAATACATATTTGAACCCACCTAGGACTTTAAAGTATTCTAAACTCAGTTTAATTTCTTCTCTTAGGGGGTTAGTTACTTGTACAACATAAATTTGGAAACCTTTGTTCATGCATTTCTTAAATTACATTGTTGATATTTTCCTAACAGAAACTGGTTTTCTGATTCCTTGTATCATTCTAACAGTGTTATTTTCATCTTTGTACACAAATTACTTTTCGTAAAAGTTTAATATCACTTTATGTTCCTCTAACCAGTCCATTCCAATGATTAAATCATAAGATCCCAAAGGTAGTATGTTTATATTTAACTTTTTACTTTGACCATCTGTGCTTAGTTCACAATCAAAAATAAAATATGTTACTTTTATTTTGTTCCATGTTGCTAATGTTACTAACCAAGACTTAGCATGCATTACTTTTTTTAGCTTGTTTAATTCAACTAAAGAGGGAGTAATATAAATCAGACTAAATCTTGTGTCAATTAGTATAGAAACATTGTGGGAATCGATTTTACCTTAAACTTACACAATAATGGATTGATGATTTTCTTGTCTGTCATCTAGAGTTGCATTGATTTTATGCATGCTTCTACCAATATGTCCAACTATCAAATCCTTTTGAAGGTTATGGACTAAATTTCTTGTTGTGGGATTTAAGTGTGGACAATTTATCCTCAAGAGAGGTTCTCCACATTCCCAACACTTCAATGATTCTCTGGGACTATCCCCAACCTTCTTGACTCCCAAGTTAACTGGCCTATTTCCACTTTGGGCATTCTGTTTATTTGAATGGTAATCTTTCTTTTGGAAACCTTCACCATATTACGGAAATGGGCTAGTTGGAATACTTTATTACACTGATTCAATATGTCATGTTTCTTGTATTTCCATGCCTTGGGAATTCCATATCTTTGTTTGTACTGATCATAGCATAATCGAGTCTACTAAACACTTCATTTAAAGACTTTGGATTATCAAATCCAATTGTGTCTGTGTACAGTTATGGTAGACAACTGAAGAACCTTTGTATCTTTACCTTGTCTTCTTTGATGTATGGTACAAACCTCAATAGATCTAGAAATTTATTTATCAGATAATCCATGGCCATTTTTCCTAGTCGCAGTTCGTAAAATTCCTTATTTTCTTTTTTCGTAATAACTTTATGATAAGCACTGCTTCTTGAAATACTTTTTAAAATATGACCATTCCATTCGTTTTTCTTTCAATCCCTTGGCTAATCTCAGGTCTTGCCATCATATACTAGCTTTTCCTTTTGAGTTGTAAATGGTCATTTTGACTTTCATATTACTAGAGTAGTTATAAATTTAGAAGTATTTATTTATATCTAGTAACAATGCTTCAACCTCCTCACCAATATTTGATTCTCCATCAAAGGTGGAAGGTTTTATTTTCTTGAATTCACGTTCCAGGTGGTCCATTTTTTTCCTTTTCCTTCTTGTAGATGCTTTGTTTTATGTCATGTGTGTGTCTTTGGAAGAACTATCCTCCTTTTTTGTTTCATGACCATAGTTCTTAGAGGACTTTTTGTTGACCTCTTCCTCTTTTTCATTTTCCTTTGGACTCTTCTTTGTTACTATACTGTGTAACAACATTTCATTTATTTCTTATTGGTCTTCCTATGCTTTCTTCAGTATCTCGTTATCTTCTTTAAACACTTGTAATTCCACGATAATGTTTTTCATTGTTTCCAAAACCCAGGTCGTTTAAATTCCTTCATTGTTATGCTCTGGGTCTCTAGGAAGCTCTTGATTTGGATTCCCTTTAGGTATGTCTCCCTCTTCATTATGTGCTAACATTTTCACAATAGAAAATTTGTTTTTTTGTTTATAACAATAATTGTGTTTGTTAGACTTTCTTCAAGGAAACAAGAACAAAATTTGAATTTTGGTGCTTCCCTAAGGTCCAAGCGTTGTAGCCTATAGTTATTATAATATATGTAATGTGCCCCAAATTTCACAAATAAAAAAAAAAATTAAAGGGAAAACTATCGTCTAAAATGCACGAAACATGTCGTGACACAATCACTAATTAAATCTAAAACCACTTAATGTATCTCTATATATGGAAAAGTACCATTGTCATAATTCCTTCTAAAAGGTTTGCAAAAGGTCTTACAATCCATACATCGTTTTCCACTAGGCGTTGCTACTAGCATTATCAATGTAATTGTTAGAATAATAATGACTAGGTCTGTGAAGATCCATAACCTAGGCCTAACATATGAAAATCACTCATATAAGTCCTAGCTATATCACTAAAACATATCACAAGGAACTTATAAAATACAAAACCTATACACCATACTCTAGTTATACTTTATGTAATTCATACTTGAACACTAGCATACAATGACCATGGGCCTAGGTCCTAACCACCAAATCCTAACTTCCATTCTAGGAGTTTGGTGAAGTTCCAAAGTGTTTCTAACATGTTAAAAAAAAACCTATATTAAAAAAATATAGTTGGAACCCTGTTTACAAATAACCCTGGTCCGCATCAACCATAACTTTTGGCATGTACACAAATTGAGATGCATTAATGAACTGACCATCGAACAGTCGAATCCTAGCCTTGGGAATTTAAGTTGTAAGTAGCCATTAATGGTGGTAGGTCAGCTTGGTTTATAGGCCTAACATTCAGTAGGGAAGAGCCACTACAAGATTTCCACCTCGACTATCTTCACATGGAAACAAGAGGTTGGCATACCCTCCATCCTTCTCCACTATTGAGAGGCACATAGTTGCATTAACCTTCCCATTCGTTTCATTCAATTTTGTTTCTCTATGTTTTTATCCATGATAGTAGGGTTATGCAACTATGGTAGCAAGGTATTCATGAGACATCCACCATCTTTGATAATATTCTTAGCTTTCTAGGGCAATTAGTTGGTTTTCTTTGCACCATGGAGGTCACTATCTTTCAAAACTTACCCTCGACTTGTATGTGGTAAGATTCCTCCTTCTGTAAATCATATTCCCATGCTTGTTGATTTATTAAGGTTTTACATTTGCGTCTGGAAAGAATACATTCCTTTGTTTAATATGATTTAACCCATAGCTTTATGTAAGCTTACTGTCTGTGCTACGGAAGATCTTAGTCCTGAATCTTGATTTATATTACACATTTCTTTACAATATTTTTATGTGTTGGCCAAGCTTTGTATAATGTATTCTCATGGGTATGAAATACATTTACTGTGTTGGGTCGAGCTCTTTATAATGTGTTCTCATGTGTATGAAATACATTTACTATGTTGGGTCGAGCTCTGTATAATATATTTTCATGGGTATGCAATATGTTTACTGTGTTGTGTCTAAATCAGTATAATGTATTTCTACATCCCACTCTTCGTTATGTTGATACCGAGTTGAAGGGGATCATTGCATAATTTTTCCATATTCTGTTTCCATTATTATGACACTGTTTTATCATATCATTTTCTATTAAAATGATATTGTGTTTCTAGGGTCCTTTAAATAATCCAACACCTTGATGGGGTTCTGTTATTCCTCTTCAAAATTACTAGTCTTCTCGACTGTAAACCTCTCGGTTTCTCTTAGTTCACCTTGTTGATAGTGAGAGGTGGGCGAATCATTATCAAACACAATTTAAAACCTTTTTCAATTTATACTTAAACCATTCAACTCTATCTAATGAGCAATGAACAATAGTATAAGAGTTACACCAATACACCACAATACACCATGCACAATATATGAGAAATAATCAATAGTTATTGTTCAAGGGAAATAATGACTTCCAAAGGTAGCTACAACTTCCAAATGTAAAGGGAGGGATAAAACTCCAAGAGGAAGATACAATCCTCCAATATCAAGAGAGATTTGAACTCTCCATCCTTTCCCCTTTCTTCCACCCAAGAATATATGAGAGATAATAAAACTTTACATTAAACCATCACCATCAACCAATCATCACATAGAACCTGATAATGCTTCCTAAGACTTCTTCAATTTATTCAATTCTTCAATTCTTGGACTACTCTGATCCTGTAGATAATATTACTCAATGTATTCTCTAAAAATCCTCCAATTTTCACTCCTTGAATCCTCCCCAAAAAGAGGTTATAGAAAGAATGGTAGACTTTATTCAATTATGGTCTATTCAGAAGACCCAAGTTGTACAACATTCCCCATGCTTAATATTTAACATATGATTCTAAATATTGTACACAAGAATCTACAGTCCATACTATTTCCAATGAAAGTGGTCCCACTTCATTTGGATTTTTTATGAAGAAGCTATGACGGTTTTACCCGGAACACCTGTTTATTGACTAGCTTCAGGATTGGTCACAAACCCTATCTTCCACAAAGTGTATCTCCATAATTATAGCGAATCAAGAGATGAAATTTTTACCAGAGGTACCTTGATATGTCTTCTCAATACCATAGCGATTTCACCATCTGAATCATTCTAGAAAACAATTTATAGCAAAAATGGTAAGATGACCTGAAAATAACATAACTTAGAACACATCACCAAAAGACTTCATCCTCCCTTGAAATCCGACCTTCTTTTACTTCTTATTCCCCCTAAAATTTGACTTGTATCAAATGAATGTATAATGATGTTTATTTATAGAATTTATGTCACTTCCTTTTAATATTAGGGCCGACCTGACACTTTCTTATTTTGTAATTATTTTCTTTAATTATCTTGAGGGCCTACATGTACAATTCACTTTCTAATCTTCAAAAATTGATTTCTCCTCAACCATGAGGATCCATGTGATGTGCCACATACCACTAGAAACAATATACTATCCATCCATGGGTGTTGTATCTGCATGTGGTCCAAAACCCATGACTAGGGTTGACATCAATGACAACAACCAATCTTCCAACAATCTCCCCCTTTGTCATTGATGGCAACACTCATGCTCTCCCTATCATTATGATCCCAATTTGTCTCCCCTTTTAAAATCAATGGAAAAGGTTAGGGCTGCTCCCCCTGAGACTAATGGTAAAATGTAACCTTCTTCTTTGGGGCTACTCCCCCTGAACATGTGGCACTCAATAATACTTCATCCTTATTTTTGGTCTTTGGGACATTTTCTTCCTTGGAATCATTTTTTGTGGCTTCTGTCTTCTCTCTCTTCTTCATGTCTAGGATGTATATGTTGTTCAGTCTTCTTGTTGTAGTTGCAACCAATATTCTCGAGTTATTTTCTCTGATTTTACATTTTCGGGAGTCAAACGTAAGAGTGTATCCTTGATCACATATTTTGCTAACACTGAGGAGATTATGCTTCAGATATTCAACCAATAGGACTCTTCTTGCTTTTATATTTTCACTTCCAAGCTTTACAGCTCCTTTTCCAAGTATTTTGGTAGATGAGTCATCTCCAAATGAAACATTTCCACCTCTTTTCTTCAAGCTGACAAATTTGCTTTGATCTCCGGTCATATGAGATGAGCACCTACTGTCTATGAACCATTCATCTTCTTCTTTGCATTATTTAGAGACCAATGCTATTCGACATTTTTCATTTTGTGGAATTTATTTCCTTTTCCATGTTGTAGTTGGTATGCAGACGTTTGACATATGATTATCTTCCTTCATCTCTCTGCAATATTGTGCTTTGTGACCAATATTATTTCACTTGTAACATACAATATTTTCATCTATTAATGGGTCAAATGGATTATAATTTATGTTAATAGGTCTATGAACATTTCCATATCTATTATTTTCACCATTCATGTAGCTTGCATAGTTATTCCTTTCATTGATTCTACAATTGATTGCCTTGTGTCCAAAATTTCCACAAGTATAACAATGTCCAAGAAAGAAATTTTGATACTTGGGCGTAAGTGATCTTCTTTGTGGTGTGGTCCATCTGGGTTCATGATCTATTCTTCTATAGTTTCCTTCATAATGATTTCTTTCATACATGATGGGAGAGGATGTTCTTGATGTCTCATTCCTTATGAATTCTATTTTTCTATCTTGTTGTTCAACTTGTTCTGGAATGTTGGTTTCGTCATTTTGAACTTCATTCTCTTGTTTTGTTGTCTTCAAACTGTCATTGTATCATAGTCCTGTCTTGTCGTTTGGAGATCTTCGAATGCTAAGGATCTCATCTAATTTTTCAATTCTTTCTTT
>ML778769.1:429393-453866 GCA_009831015.1 Picea engelmannii | reverse complement strand
CTATATATACCAAGTAGACATTTTCATTTTGAATCATCTTGTACTTGAACATTTAAGTGGGGTAAAAGGAGGTTTCCCCCTCGAAGAGGCTTATTATTTGAAGCTATCTCTTTTTCAAGGCGTTGAGTACTTTTTCTGAGGATTTTCTATGTTATATTGATATTTGGTTCTTAACAGAGAAGGAGAGAAGGAGGGGGAGAGAGAGAGATAGAGGTGAGAGGGGGAAATGGAGGGAGGGAAGGAGGGAAAGATAGGGAGGGATGAGGAAAAGAGAGGGAGGGAGCAGGGAGAGAAATAGATGAAGGGAGAGAGGGAGAGAGAGTGAGAGAGTCTAATAGGGGGGATATATAGAGGGAGTGGATGTTAGAGTGTGAGGCATGGAGAGGAAATTCTAGGTATAGTTCATGGTGTATGTCTAGGTCTAGGTCTTGACATACCTTTCCATGTTTAGGTCAAGGAAATTTATTTCCTTACCATACCTTGGCTTTCAATGTATGAAAATTTATAGTGTGTGAGAGTGTGAGAGGGAAATATATGAAGACAAAGAGGGGAGGTATAGAATGAGTGTATTTGAGTGTGGGAGGGAGAGAGATTGGAAGAAATAGAGGGGGTATTGAAAGTGTGTGTGCGAGAGTATGGATGGGAAAGAGAGGAAGTAATAGAGGGGAGGTAGATAGTGAGTGTGTTGTAATGTGGGAGGGAGAGTGTTATAACCTTATGTTTCATAGGATCAACTATTGACTAGAAATTATTTCCTTTGGTTTCATTTTTGTTGTAAATAATATTTCATTCAACAAATGATTTACAAAAAGAAAGAAAAAGAAAAAAGAAAAAGAAAAGAAGAAAAGAAAGAAAAAAAAAAAGAAAGAAAAAGAAAAAAGAAGGAAAAAGAAAAAAGAAAAGAAAAAGAATAAAAGAGGGTATAAAAAGAAAAAGATGAAACCCCATGCAATAAAATTGGCTTGATCCATAATATCTAACCATGGTCAATTTCTTTAAATTTATGCAGATAGGTTAGTGAATAAATTGGGCTAAACAGTTCAATCTTAGCCTAGTTAGTTAGGATAGTGAATAAACTTGGCTAAAGAGTCTAAACTTGGCCAGGTATCTTAGGTTAGAATAATTGCTAACCCAAAAGTCTAATCTGAGTTAAAGTTGCTAGGTGATTAGATTACGATATAGGTTAGTATGCTTTCATTTCAATAAGATTGATGAAAAGTTGGTCAAAGGATTTGATTTGAGTTAAAATGTTGTATTTTGGACCCCTTGGTGAAAAAAATAAAGAATGGGAACAACAAAAAACCCATAAAATGATTTATCCTAAGTTTTTTGGATGATATGACAACTTTGGCGCTTTATGCTAAAAGGTGCACTAATCTTAGTAGTCCATCAATGCACACTTATATCTACGGTTGGCAATGGATATTGGACCCCCCCAACCATTCTTCCTTTAATGGTGGGGAGGGGGGTCTGAGCAAGTGGTATTTCTTGAGCGGGCCCCTCATAACGTGTCACTTTTCTGTTAACTCGGAACCTCCTTCCTCCTTACCACTTACTACCTCCCCCCCCCGAGAAAATAGCCAAACCACTTTTCCATACCACCTCGCATGTCATGCTCCACTACATCACCTACACTTCATACTCGACTCACCTGTCGCCCGTCACATCCCGTGCACTTGTTATTCACTCATTACCCTCCACATCATCTCCACACACCCATTGGTCATTCAATGCCCTCCACCTCACTTCTGATATGCCCGTTGGCCAATCAATGCAGATGACCATGACCATTAACGATTTGACTCATCATATTCTCCATAATGGACACGCGTTCAACCTCTTAATCTCGTTTTTCACCATTCTTGCACTGTTCATGATCCAGACACAATTGAAGCCACCTTTATTCGTTATTGATATGAGTGCCATTAATATTTTAGTCAACGACCTCCATTAAATCCTAGTAAACATAGTTAACATATTTTTCCAATTTCCAGGTACTAATCAAATGAATGGCGCCCAAATCCAAATCCTTAGAGATTGAAGAAAATCCTTTCCTTCCTCCTCTTGATGACCAGGATCGAATACCATTGACTGATAAATAATATTTGATTATAGAGCCAAAGTGTGAATTTCAATTCTTTGAATTACACTTCTAGCTCAGAGACAGATTTTTGGACTAGAGTGATGAGATTGGACTCTGGGAGTCCAATATTCCGTTGTACCTTTTTCCTCAAACTTATCATTTTACCGAATTTTATCTGAAATGCCAAGCACACTATATTCCTAGCCAAAGAACCATTGTTTTTTCATCTGGTGAAACTCTTTTCACCATTACCTCTGAGATGATAATTAAGATATTACAGATACCTAGAGTCGATTCCCTTTCCCATTTTTTCGTCGAAATTCTGACCGAAATTTACCAGAAGTTGTCTTTCCCATGGAGAGCTCAAATATCTGAACTCTTCCTCCCTAAAAATTCCCAGTCACCCAAAAATAATCCCCCCTACCATTCTTCCATATTCTCAGTGAAAGGTAACCAGATCGTTTTTTCCTTGTGTTGTCTACTAGGATACTATTCAGATGAGTGGGTAGATGAACCCATTTTGGGTTTTCTATCCATATTATCCACTCAATAAAAGGCTACTACATAGTTCAACTACAACCAGTTTCTAGCCAACAACATCCATGAACAACTCTTCAATTTTTCCACAGAGGGTATGTTCATCTATTCTTCGATATTAGTGTACATGTTCATCTTTTTCCAAGAAGAGAAGTTCTCCTTCTCCCTATAGAAGCTAGACCAAGATGGTGACCCAAAACCTGTCACATATTGGACATCATTAGTGATAAACAACTCATCTGAGATCAATTTCAAGAAGTTCATTGACCTGTTTTACCATCTAGTGGCAAGCATGTTTAGTGGAAGAACAGAACCAAGGATAAATGAGGAAATTCAAAGAATTCTACATCTGTCAAACCTGGATAAAACAAGTGACTGGTATCTATACCAGGATCACACAGAGATAAAGGTATACAGATGTGAGTTACACCCTTAAAATCTACAAAAATATTTTCTTGTCGGAATATTCACCTTGGAATATATCAGGCAGATGATAAATTCCAATGATATTCACTTCGTGGCTTTCAAAAAGAAGCATAAGTTGAGGATCAAGGGACAGATAGGTTCTTTTATTTGCAACAATTGAGCTGCAGGGGAAGAGTCCAATTAGATTTTAAAGGAAATGAATTTCAATCTTAGCTTTCCTTGGAACTATGACCCATGTGGCACCATTGCAGAAACTAGGTTCAAGAACAGGATTTCTCCCTATGCTCACGTGCCTAAACCAGAGGTTGATAAATTCATGAACCAGACAGAGTGGGAGGAAAACACTCTAATATACAATGAACAACATCCTTATCTTGCCAACATTTCACAAAAAAATACTCCACAGTTTCCAGTAGATAAGAGTCCTAGAAAAGAAGTATCTCCCTCAGTCACAGAAGTCTCAGTAGAAGACTTCCAAGTTTATAGGAAAGGACCCAAGACCAGTCATACACCTGACAGGTCTGGAAGAGAATAAACTTAGTCCACCATAGTAATGGAGGGATAAAATTCACCACTTGTCTCAGGAAACCAACAAATGATGTCCACTTCTTCATCCAGGAAACAAACAGACATCACATTGTCAACCAAATCCTCACAGGAGCCTGCATGACTAAACATATTTGAGAAGTATAACTTGATAAAAAAGAAGAATGAATTGTTGACCAATAATACCTACGCACAATTCTAAAAATAGACATCTACAACCCAACATAGGTTTCTCTCTACCTTTGATACAGAGAAAGGAAGGATGCATATGGCATTTCTGCAGGCACAGGTGCCTCATCCCAAGGCAATTTTTTATTACAAAAGGTCAACGTTTGAATTTGATGTCAAAGAAGTGCATCCAACCGACCAAATGGTTATTCACAGACAAACTAGGGAGATGATTTTATCCACCCTGGAAAATACCTCCATGATTTCTACAAAGTTGTAGGTTTCCTTAAACAATGTCCAGACTCAGTTGAAGCTGGAGAAAGTGTCTTCTTTAGCAAAAGATAACAAGATAAAATCTTTGGAGGAACTAGTACTCAAAATTGGATATGAGCCATCAAATGTGAAGGAAACTAAGGAATTACTAAAGAAGAAGAATGATGACATAGAATCCTTAAGGAAACAATTGAAGATCCCAACCACTAAAAATATACGAGAAAAAGAGATGGTCGATACTTTCGGCCAAAAGGAGGAAATTCTAAAACTAATGGAGCAGAATGCGTAGATTAAGGAGATGGAGTTTGAGTAGGAGAAATTAGTAAGAGATAAGTAAACAAATGTGTCAATGGAGGTCATCCCACTAAATTCAGTCCCCCTCAAAGGAATTAGCATAGCAACAACAACAACATCCACAACAATAGAACTTCCATCAACCACTCCAGTGACAACTCCAGTGACAACTCTATATGCATCAGAAAAATTGTCAAAGTCAATGGAGGATATGACCCTGCAAGGACAAGAAATAAAAATACTGAAGGATGAGATCAATAAACTACAAAAGATGAAATCCACATTTCAGGCTAGCTACAACAATGAGATGCACAAATCACAGAGGCTCAAGAAAGAATTGCATTAGCTGCAGAAGGAGACAATCATGTCTAAGACACTGTCAGAAGACAAGGAAAATATTTGGATGGACATCTGGAAATCCATGAAAGATATTTGGCCACTCATACATATTATGTTTGAGCAACATGAACTGGTGTAGAGAAGCAGACATGCCATTGGCAAGATAGGAGGATAATTGGGAGAAAGGCCTACATAGGAAAATGAGATCATCAAGTTCTTAAATTATAAGAAAAAATAAGAACTGTAGGCTTTGCAAATTGAGGACAGGACAAAAGCTATCCTTGAGGTCAAAAAAATTTTGACCAAGAGGGGATTGATGATGCAACTTGAGGAGAGAGTCCAGAGAATGGATATTGGAGTGTATAGGTTTTTCATCAAGGTTGAATCTCTGCACAAGAAAGGCCTTCCAGGTTTATTAGTTATCAATGACAAGCTGATTACTCTTTCAGAAAACAAACAAAAGATCCTCATAGTGGCAAAAAATTGTTCTAATTTTGCAAGAATACAGGGAAGCATTACTGGAAAAGCATTCTTGGAGACTCTGCAGTGGGGCCTAAGCATCCAACATGAGATAAAGTACATCTTCATCACCAATCCCACCTTTTCCAAGTACACAGATATGGATGAAGTATACCAAAGGTTACTCAAATTTACCATCCCTAGTCAAAAGAGATGGGAAGACCTTCATGCTTTGATCGAGTAGAGATGATGTGTACATCCGAGTCATCATGAAGAATAGTCATAGTCAAGTCAAATATGAATCAGCAATCACCTTCCTTGGAATCTACACCAAGGATTCTAGATGATCATTTAGCATTCCTACTTTTTGTAATATGTAATCTAGTTAGTTAGATTTTCTCTCCAGCATATATTGATCATTAATGACAGGATATGATGTAATTTTTTTATAAATACTTCAGACTTCGAAGTATTGAGGGTTGATTTTTGTGCCCAAGAGAGTTGTATCTATAATATTTTTTAAGATATCTACAAGTAATAAAAAGGCGATTCACAGGATTCCTGTATGTTGGTGTTGGTGATGTTTACTTCTCTTCGTTAATTGTTTATCTTACTTCATTATCATTTTTTTATGTCTCTGATCATTTAAACTAAGTTAAAGTACATAATTTGTTTCATGCACTCTGTTTTTGGCTTTTAGAGATTTAAATGTTCTTCCTCCAATATTATCATAAATAAATTCTTAAATGCTTCTTTATTCGGATTGACTACCTCACTTGTTTCTGTCTTTCCATCACTTTAACTCTAAAAAGATCCAACATTTTCATTATCTTTCCCCAAGAAAAAACCTAATAAAATATGTATCTGATTTCAATCCTCAACACATACCCCATAGCCCAATGGATGTTTAAATGAAATACTTCAGCCAAATTTTTATAAAACAAAACAACACACTCCCATTATTTTAACTAGCCTTATATCTAAAACTCAAACATATCTAAATCTTACAAAGAGATCCCTCTCTGAAACTGGCAGGGATAGCTCCCAGTTTTGAAGTGGTTTTGTAAGTTACCTATATCGAATTTCTTCTTCCCCTGACAAAATCTAGGAATTTACAGAGTACTAACATAGTGGTGACCATACTGGGGAACTAAAAAAACTTTACAATCCTACGATTTCTTTTCCCTAGATAAAAAAATCTTTATTTCTGAACAAGTCATAAAATCTAACTTACAAAGAGATAAATGTTCATAGGTTGTTGAATTTTGTATATATTAGTTTAGATTTCTTAAAAATTAAAATTATGGCTCCTAAAATAATTCATGTTAGATCTCACCCTGATCTAGAACCTGCAACAACAGTAGACGATCCAAAAAAGTTACTCAAAAAAAGAAATAATGTAGAAGGTTACAGGAGTAATAGTCCTCTTCATAGGGCCACTTCTCTCCCAGAGAAGCTTGTCACTATTCAAGATCTTGAGTTTGACCTACCCTTTAGGCAAAGTCTTTTCAGAACCAAATATGACAACTTTGTCAGTGAATAAGTCTTATATCAAACCATCCTCCAACCTAAAACCCCTGAAAGACTTTCTCCTCATAAAAATTTTGATCAATGATTTCTTCAAGAGTTTAAAAATTTAGAAGATCTAGTATCAAATATTGATGAAGCTTTGTACAAATCCCACTTTCAACAGTCAGTAGAACTTGCTGCCCTAAATATTGTTGCATCTTTCCTCAAACCTCAAGAAGTTCACTCTACATCTCCCGCTCCTACATCTTCTACCTCTTCTGTCACTTCTCCTCCAATTACACAAGTTTTTATTCAGCCTCCTCCACCAATCATGGAAGCAAGATATTCTCCCCTAGTGTTAGTTTCTCCCCTACATGATATTCCCCATGACTATCAAACCAAACTTCCTCAACTTGATGGTACTAGACCACTTAATGCACAACAACATGTTAATAATGTGAATGATTACTTTGATTTGCAGGAAGTCGATGAGGAAGATGTCCAGATGAGACTTTTTTCACGGAGTTTAACCGAAGAGGTCAAAAAATGGTTCAAAGAATTACGGGCTACAAGCATTGTTGATATTGTTGTTTTCCACAGAATTTTTCTAGACAGATGGGAGGTTAAGAAAAACCCTCTCTAGATTTTATCAGAATATGAAAATATCAAAAGGAATCAAGGGGAAACAGTATAGGATTACTGCATTCTTTTCAACAATATCTATAATGCAATTCCAGCTGATATCAAGCCTCATCAAGGCTTGTCCTTAATCAAGTTCCCTGATGGATTTGATGATGATATGTCATACCAAATGAGGGAAAGGAATTCTACCACCCTAGAAGATATGTAGAAAAGTGCAGTGAGTGTTGAAGCAAATCTAGTAGCCAGAAGAGATAGGCAAAGAACGGAAAGAAGGGTCACAATTAAAGAATAAACTTCTACTTCCACGTCAGATACCAATATTGATTCTTTGGTGAGTACCATGGAGAGGATGATGGACAAATTGAAAATCAATGACATAAATCCTCCTAGATAAAATCAGCCTGCTCCTCAGATTTGGAATCCAAATTTTAGAAGGAACCCTCCCAAAATCAGACAGAGAGAGCCTAGAGACCAAAGCGAACAAATAGGGCATGATCAGTAGATTAGGACACCTCCTCAAGAAAATTATGCTGACGAAGGAGAGGAAATAATCTAAGAGTTGGATGATATTCACATATGTTAAATTTGGTAGCATCAACAGTCATTCTCCAATGAGAGGCCATATGGGCCACCCTTAGGCTAGCTAGGGATATTTGGAGAATCAACTAGTCTTGTGAGGCATTGAAAAAAACCAGGGGGAATGAACAACCTCTGTGAGTGAAACCAAAAGTCAGGACGAACGAAATGCTATGTGAGTCTAATGCAGAATTCAGGGGGAACGTACAACCTTTGTGAGCATAGACAATCTAGTGAAAATGTTAGGGGGAATGTACAACCTCTGTGAGCATAGAAAAACTAGTGCAAAAGTTAGGGGGAACATACAACCTCTGTGGGCCTAGTCAAACCTTCTGAGCCATGAGAAAAAGTCAAGGTATCTAGAAAAAGTTAGGTTGAATGTAAAATACCTATGAGCTAGAAACAAATGATATTCCTAATATTTCAAATGATGTAATTTTATTGATCTAGTGCATTCGTACATGTAAACATTATCCACCATGAAGAGAGTTTCGAATTTCCTTGTCAAGAGTTGTAACTAAAGTCTTGAGTCTATTTCTATGTTAGAACTAAACTGTAATGTTGAGTTGCAACTAAAGTCTTGAGTCTAGCTCTATTTTAGTAATGTTGAGTTGCAAATAAAGTTTTGAGTCTAGAACTAAAGTGTAATGTTGAGTTGCAACTAAAGTCTTGAGTTTAGTTCTATCTTAGAACTAAAGTGTAATGTTGAGTTGCAACTAAAGTCTTCAGTCTAGTTCTAAGTTTGAACTAAAGTATGTCAGTCTCAAGTCTAGTTCTAAGTTCGAACTAAAGTGTAATGTTGAGTTGTAACCAATCTCAAGTCTAGTTCTAAAGTTTGAACTAAAGTCTAATGCTAAGTTGTAACCAATCTCAAGTCTAGTTCTAATTTCAAACTAAAGTATGAAGCTGAGTTATGACTAATGCATGCAATCGGGTTACTATTTCGAGCTTCTCCTCTTCCCCTCTTCAGCCTATATAAGAAGAGGTCGAACCCTCTCCTCAACACAGTTTTGCAACACAATTTTGAAACAGAGTTTTCATATGCAGGTTGAGGGTGAAGTAATAGAGGATTACATTAGTGATAAAGAGGAATCATATCAAAGGTGTATTTAAGAAAGGTCTTGTAAGTCTTTGTTAGGTCAGAGTCATCTTGGAAAGCTCTTTGAGAGAATTACATTCATGGTGGATATTTGTAAGATATCTTACATTATTAATGCAATAAAGGAATATTGTTTGCTAGGGTTTTACTCCCTGTACAATGTTTCCCTAGGGAATATGTGTTTTTGATATGCATGTTTACTTATCTACATAATTATTTCTATTTGATTATGATTTGAAATTGTTGAAGTGTATTAAGATGGAATCAAAGTATTGAATAAAATAAAAGAATTAATCCGCATAAGAAATCAAGCTCATAATTTAACATGGTATCAGAGCTTAGGGTGTGTTAAACATATTGAAGTGAAGAAATAGGTACACATAGATCCAAGTGAGCTTTATTAAGTTTCCAGTGTGAGGACCATGGCATCCTCCATTTTAGTTAGGGCAGAAGATAGGCTCGAAGGAGCTGCCAACTGCAATGTGTGTAAGCTCCGGATAACAAATATCTTGCAAGAGCAAGATCTTGAGCAGTATGTGACCACAATGGTGGAGCAACCCAAGAATAATGCAGGAAGAACGACCTTTAGTAAGATTCAATAAAAGGCCAAGTGAATCATCTTTGACTCAGTCAAAGACAATATAATTCCTTCAATGACTTTGTTGATGACCGCCAAGGACTGTATGGATACCTTGGTGAATTTGTATGAGAAACAGGCTCCAAGTCGGAAGAGGACACTTAAGCACAATCTTAAGTATTTGATGATGGAGAAAGGTGAATCGGTGGCATCTTTTTGTTCCAGGATAGCTCAGATCAAAGATTAGATTTTGGTCACAGGAGTGACAGTGGAGGATGATGATTTAGTGTAGGCCAATTTTTACGGTCTTCCTTTTTCATGGGAGACCTTCTTATCCAATGCAAGTGGGAGAGATATTCAGCCCAAATTTGAGAGGTTATGGAATGATTGCCTCCAGGACTAGAGTCACACAACTACTAGGAGCAAGCCAACAAAAGAAGAGCACTCAGCTTTAGCATCAAGATTCAAGGGAAAGAAGAAAGGCACTTTCCAGAAAGGCTCTCAATGGAAGCCAAACATCAAAGTTACATTCAAAGGAAAGAATATTGATACATCTAAGATTAAATACTTTAGTTATAGTAAGTTGGGTCATTTTGATAAATATTGTTGGTTTAGAAAGAAATATCCTAGGAAAGTGAAACATCATGCCTCAACTGTTGAGGATGATGAACCCAAAAGAAATCATAAAAGTCCTTCTAATGAGAAAGAAAATAGGAAAGAATATTATTTGGTTTTTGCTTTATTGAGTTCAGTTTCCACGGGGCTGAAAACTTGGTTAGTGGACAGTGGTGCATCAAAGCACATGATAGGGTACAAGGATATCTTCTCATATTTCGAGACAAAATATTTGGCAGAGCAGGTCGACCTTGGGGATGAAAAATGTTACAAGATAGAGGGAGTAGGCTCCATCTCCTTCAGATTGGAATCTAGGGATAGACTTCATGTTGATGAAGTATTATATGTTCCAGGGGTCATGAAGAATCAACTATCAGTTGCAACCCTTGAGGAGAAGGGATATTGGGTGATCTTCAAGGACATGAAGGCACTACTATGGGCTAAAGGTAGTCACTTAAGTACAACAGAACCCATTGGAACTCGCAGTGGAGGAATGTACGTCATGTCAGGACAGTCAGTTCATGCATTGTCTCATGATGCGATTAGCTCCAGTGAGTTGTGGCACTAAAGACTTGGAAATCTTCATTACAAAGATCTTCCAGATCTAGAGAACATGGTATGTGGCATGCCCTCTATTTCTCTTAGTAAAAATGAAATTTGTAAGGGATGCATGCTAGGTAAAAATATAAAGAAAGAATTTAATAGTAGTGACAATAGAGCTTAGGGCATCTTAGATCTGGTTCATTTTGATGTATGTGGTCCCATGTCATCTTTATCACTTAGTGGTTGTTTGTATTATGTCATTTTTATTGATGATTACTCAAGAAAATGTTGGATATATTTTCTTAAAGATAAAAGTGACACATTTGATAAATTCAAAGAATATAAATCCTTTATTCAAAAGTAGATAGGGAAACACATCAAAATCCTTAGAATAGACAATGGAGGAAAGTTTGAATCTCTTCAGTTTGAGTATTTTTGCAAGTCGGCATGAATCAAGAAATAGTTGATTGTGCCATATAGCCCTCAGCAAAATGGTGTTGTTGAGAGGAAAAATGGGACTATTTCTGAGGCATCGAAAGCAATGATGTTTGACCAGGATCTGCCAAATTCTTTATGGGCAGAAGCTACCTCCACTACCGTGTATATTAAGAACAGGTGTCCACATTCTATTTTTAAGGACAAGACTCCTGGAGAATTCTTCTCAGGGATCAAACCTGAAGAAGGGCATCTAAAGATATTTGGATGTCCTGTGTATATTCATGTCCCTAAGGAAAAGAGGACAAATATGGAACCCTCGGGAAAGAAAGGGGTTTTTGTGGGGTACAGTGAGAAATCCAAAGCTTACAGGATTTATGTACCAGGTCAAAGGAAAATGGAGGTAAGAAAAGATGTGACTTTCCATAAGGAAGTTGCATTTAAGAAATCTAGAGAGCTTAAACAGGATTCAAAAGCAGTTCAGCCAGCTTCACCCTCTTTTGAAAATAAAGAGTTAGATGATCAGAGGGATGAACCTCGTGAAGGGCTAAGTAATGAGCCCCTAGAACCTACTAAAGTGTTAGAAAGAACTCTTGAAGAACCTTCAACCAAAAGGAAGCCAAGGTGGCTTAAAGAAATAGTCCGAGAAGAAGAAAGGATAACTACTCCCAAATGAACTTTCAAGGAAAGAAAGAGGCCTCATAGGTTTGGAGGCTATGTTGCATTATTGAGCAACATTAGTGATTCCGAACCTTATTCATTTGAAGAAGATGATAAATTACAAGTATGGAAGGATTCCATGCTTGAGGAATATAGGTCTATTAGAAAAGAACAATGTTTGGGACATTGTGCCAAGGCCAAAAGACAAATCATTGGTGTTACAAGGGAAAAACTCTCTATGGCCAAGGGTAAACCACAACAGATAGGTATGATTGAAGAATTCAACTCAATTCCAACATGTGTTATATAAACTAATGTGAAATATGAGGAAGAAACCTACCTTGATCCAATTGTTTGATGTCGTTCCATTGTTGAGCAGTTTGACCCAAATCTTTACACCTGTAAGAAGTTCTCTACAAACAAGCGATGCAAGTATATAGTGACAATATATAAAATCAGTTAGCACGTCAGATAGCACAATCCATTAATAAACATTAAAAACATGCCCATGGATAATAATCATATATTTGCAAGATATCAATAGGATGGGAAAGGAGTATTTCTATTAATAATTGATCAACAAAAGTATCAACATTACAGACTTCCGTGTTCACATGGTTTGAAACCAAGAAACCAAGTTCCTTCCAACTAGGTCTCCACCACTTCAATCCTCCACCAAAGACAATCTCATAGCAAAGAGGTAATGAGGTCCTCTCGACAATAAGGAAAGAGATTGAGGGTTGAACACTGTGTTCAGACTTGAGGGATAAAGGGATACAGACTCAATATGAAGTAATTTCTCTAGAGTAACTTTGCTCTCAAAGTTGAATGATTTCTCCTCTTTTTCCATAGCTCGAAATTGTGCTCTTATAGCCTCCAAAATGAAACTAAAGGGCTGAGTCAGAATGTTTCCAGTATATGGAAGGCCAAAAATCAGAGATCTTCTGTCATGACATGGAAACCCGACCTCATTTTGTATTTTCTAGCACAAATCCCGATATATGCAAGATGTAGTGGAGCAACAAGCGTAAACACATCTTGAAAAGAAGTTAGGGAGCATAGATGTGGAAAAATATATATATTTGTCTCTGGATTTATCAAAAAGGGGTTGATAAGTATGCATAGGGAAATGGAAAAAGGCCCTCTGTGCATGATAGCAATGCTGAGGCAAATCTTGGTATAACAGATGCCCCCTAATGTGTGATATCAAAGGAGTATCTGCGATGGCTGAAATACATTATAAATAACCCAAAAGTGGAGTGGTAGTGAACTAGTTGGACAAACTCAATTTCTCATTACATTATGTAATGACTTTGCATACATGGCTATGAAGAATAAAATGTAGATCCATGTGGAAAATATACCAACAAGTGTTCATGGTCATGAGTAGGCAAGTATAAATGTGGTTACATGCCAATAGATGTCATAGTCATGAACAAGGCCCAATGAAACCAATCTCAAAATTAATCTGAAGATATCTGTATACCATGGAGTACAATCTAATCTCCCATGATCGTTGAAGTCAAATAGGTACTGGTCCAATGAAATGGAAGCAACAACTCAGGAAAGTTGCATCCACAAAGTGTTGTCTTCAAGTCTTCAATACAATCTGCCAATGGTGCAAGTCTACTTCATGTGAATAAATGAGTTGAGTTCGAACACGATGAGACATTGTTTGATTACCGATCTTTGAGGTATACTGTTAACAAACGTGAGACAACCTACCAATGATGAAAGAAGGTATCAAGGCACCGAGTACATCTCTACAAATATGAATAAAGGAGTTGGTGTCGAACACTTGAGAGATCCATTGACTAGGAGACATTGATGTATTCCCATCTGTTAATGGTGAGAGAGCCTGCCACTAATGACTGCAAGCCTCAAGGTACTCATAAAACTCTACGCCTCGTATCCATAATACATTAGATGAATTCGATGGAATGAGACCCACTGAAAGGAGATAATTAAGGTATCTCTCATCAGTAAGCACGAGGAACAAAGAAAGAGCTTCATGATTTGGTGGAGATCAGACGAAGAACATGTTCAAGAACCAACGACCCTGTTCATATTTTGCGTGTGCCAAATACAAGTAGTACATGAAAAATACCCTCTGAATAGAAGACAACGATTAAAATTGTTGACAAAGGCGAGGAAACCACCAATAAGGCTAATGGCATCCAAGACACTGCACGAATCCCAAAGTGTGAATATATGTCTTGCTATCGAACATAAGGGAAACCACCCAATCAACGACCCATGATGAAATGTCGATTGTTGGGTTCAAGGTGACCTACCAATGATGAAATTAGGGCTAGGGTGCATCATAAGACCAAAGTGTCATGTGATTCTGAGACAAACTGAGGGTATGGCCAGCATGCAAAGTATATTTCTAAGGAGTGGCCGACATAGGTTGATATACTTCCTTTGAACAAGAGCATGAGACATACGGTGGAATCCATGAGCATAGAATTAATGATGTGACAAATAGATGCAGGAGGGATTCATAATGTTCTCTATAGTGACTGGAAGATTAACCAATTGGTAGAGAAAATTCTGTAACGAGATCAGTTTCCTAAGGCCATGCTAAACCCAAAATTATGATGATGCAAGGACTCAATAACTTTGTTCTTTGTTCAAAGGTGACACAACTGCTACCAATTACAATATAGAACTCCCTTCCCGCCGGTCTTTTTTTGTTTTTTCATAACAAATGAATTCTATGATACAAAGGAGGGAACGAGTGTCACAAGTAAGAAAAACTAGTTCTAGTAGTGGAACGTACCTATGATCAATGCAAGGAAATGCATGTGGAAGATGGACACTTGGGGTGATGTTCCTTCCAGGGTATAGGGTGTCAAATTGTGAAGGATATAAACAAGTCTCTTCTTGGTTGAGGATGAAAACTACTTGGGCCATGGTTTATAACGCAAAGCGAGAACCGGCTAAAGGCTCAATACTGCAAGCAAGGGCATGAGATGCAATCACAATTTCATGCCAACAAATGTCCTTCTTCATATCTTTTAGTCTACTTGGTGTTAAAAAGGGGTAAACTTGTGCCAAATAGACGTCTTTTCAAATCCAATTTACGAGTGTGAAAAAGACAAGTTCACTCGATGATCTTTTCCATTTTTGAAAGCAAGTCGGAAAAGAGATTAACTAAGACTCATGATCTTTCAAATCCAATTTTAATGAGTGTGAAAGGGACAAGTCACTCGACGATCTTCTCAATTTTTAATAATGAGTCAGAAAATATCTTAACTAAGACTCATTTTTAGTTCTAATCAACATGTAAAGGGGGAGGCCAAGGTTCTCATCCCGACCTTTTGCCGAAATTCAGTATCCTACAGATAGCTAACAAAATCTTGGGAAACACCAAAGCTCTCCAAGTCGAGGAGGAGAAAGTGCTAACGGAGTACATAGTCTCTGTTATGGTTCAAATAATGTCTCTTAGTGGAACAGACATAGGTGGGAGTATGGTATGTCCTGTCAAGTCATCCCATTCGAAGGGGACATCATCAAAACTCGAAGAGAAAGTATTCGAAGGAAGAATGGATCTCTCTTATTCAGAAGGGGGAAGACTTGGAATTTTGATGACATGACTGGAGGGTGCATCACTCTTTTCAGGGAGAGTCAGTTTGACCATAAATGGCACCGGTGTGGTCACTTATTCAATTATAGGTTGAAGAGAATGCATGGTAACGGGGGTAGAAGATGCTTCACCCTCCATGGAGGGGGTGAGGTTAGAGGAAAATCTCAACGTTGAGACCATCGGGACCATTAAAGGTGAAGTGGTGTGAGGAGGAACCATGGGTTTCTTAGAGTCCAAAGGGATTTTGGGTGAGCCCTATGCCTATGGTATCTCGACAGTCATTGGGCACAAGTGAGTAAGATGGCTTCCTTCACAAGTTCTGCAAAGGATTTTAGGCTTACGTCTGAGACGTTTAGGTTTCTCAATGGGACTGGTCAAGGAAAGAGAGTCGTCTCTTGTATGATGAGTAGGAGTTGGAGACGTGACATGACTATGATCTAGGGTGAAAAGGATGGTGCCCCCAACATAATTGGCAGAGGTTGGAATCAAGTTTTCGACATGATTTGTAGAAAGTGTCGACTCATCTCCGACATGACAAGCAGAGGTGGGCAATGGTGCACTAGTGTGGATTATAGTGGTTGGGCTAGTGATAGATTGTGGTATTTGATTTGAAGGTCCCGGAAAAGATTAATTCTAAAAAATTGTAGGCCAGAAAGGATCTTGGTATACTCCTTGTACTAGCCCAGAAACATTGTGGTTTATGCCAAGGTGGTCTGGAGAGGTTTGGACGGGCATCATCATTGAGGTCTACAAAGAGATCAAGGTAGGATAAGAATTATTCAAGGGAGGATATATGTTGCCCCCTTGTGAGGGTGTCCCATAAGGAGGATAGCCTGAATTATAAAATTGATTCTCCCCATACGAAAGACTTGGGGGTACTTGAGGACCTGGTGCAAAAAAAGTGATTAAAGGGACCGACATGGCAGATGAAAGATACATGGGTGGGGTGTATTAAGCACCCACATGAGCATTGGATCCTGAAAGAACATAGCTAGGATTGGATACATAAGGTGGAAGGTTCCAACCTCCCATGGTAACACAACTCATATCAAACGAAGAAGTGGGCATGGGAGCGATGGTGCCCCCGAGTCCAGTGCTAAGATTCCTATAAGTAGACTAGGGAGGGGGTTCCATGTGGGAAGGCATATCAATACAAAAATGACTAGAGACCCAAGTTGTGGATTGAGCATTGTAATCATGCATACCATTGTAAAAAATACAAGGGTATTCCCCCATGAAATGAGGAGGCATCATGGGGGGGGGGTAGCGATGAATGGAGGAGTAAAAGGAACTCTATTATCCATGATAATGAAACCCAAAACCAGAGTCCTAGGGCCAACTAGTAATCAAAGGGCATACCAAAAATTCAAACGGCCAATATGCATGAAAACAGGTTAAAGTTGTTGAGTGGCCTCCTTCGCTAAAGAAGGTATGCCTCATCCAGGAGGGACCTGAGACTCCCTGCTAAAGTTTGGAGGTAACATAATTATATATAAGGGCCCTCGTAGGCCTAACAACCAGTCGTTCAGATCCCCTCGGGGAAGTAATCTTCCATAAAGGTCATGTGTTGTCTGACCCCTATCTGACTCAGGATACAAGCATAATAACCCCTGCAAATAATCTATGAGAAACCTATGTCAAGAAACTAATCAACCACTGTATAACCGATGCACAGGTGAATAGTCGTAAGTCTGGATTACCGTATGGGCAGGGTAGCAAATCTTGAAACCTTTTAAGTATCGCCTCTCACAGAGGTATGGATACTAGCAAGATCTCCAAATGAGAATAAATCCACAGAAACATCTCTGACGCTAGGTGAGTATCGAGGGGTTATCCCTTCAACAAACTTCACGCGACCTCATGCTTAACTCTAGTGTGAGTGGAGCGTCCTGATATTACCAATTATACAATGGATTTCTCAACTCCCTGTCTCAGACACATATGTTGATTTAATTGCCTTGGAGAAGTTTACTTACAAAATCCTATTCCAAGGCACTATATCCTAGGCTAGTTTGTGCACCCTAAACAATAAAATCATTACTATTTTAAAGAGTAAATTTTATTGGCTGTGATTACTCGAAAAGGTATGGAAATGAAACTCATGGTGTTATGACTCTGGATGATAATAAAAATAGATATAATGAAAATCCTAAATTTAACTTTTCAGTGAATTATATGCTAAATAAAGACAGTGAAATCTTCAATTTTAACTCTGCAACTCAGAAGTAAAATACAATCTCTCGCTAAATGTGCTAAGCTAATGATAAAGGTTCCAAGACAAAAATACCAACCAATGCAAAATACCTATTTTTTTGTATTTTCAATGCATTAAAAAGAAAATGCATGGACTGATAAGCGACTTGATATATAACTTCTACTGTGTATAAAAGAAATCACTTGATCAAAATACCAAGCAACTAAGCAGACAACCCAACTACCAAGGACAAATAAAAAATGGAAAATAAAGAGAAAGATGTCGCCTGAAAATTCAACTCCAAACAGGTTTTCTATCATCCCAGATAATCTCAACAGGCACCACAGAGACCTAAGAAGGCTCAGTGATCCTCAAAACCTACCCAATAGTCACTAAACCAAGCAAGCAAGAAAGGGGAAGTTGTATACGCAACTGTTCAAGAGAAAAGGGCATATATACGCCTCTTGCAGTGGGACAACAAGCATGTATATGCAACTGTCAGGGGAAAAAAGGCATATATCTTTTAAAACAACGCTAGGAAAGGGTAAAAGGTTGAAAAAATCAGACCCAGAGTGGATAGACTCTGTCCAACTATGATACGACAAGAAACACAAAGGAAAAAGAGCAATGCAAGAAGAAAAAATACTCCAACCCTTAGAAGGAAGATCTATCCCCAGTGGAGTCGCCAATTTTGTTACAAGGGAAAAAATCTCTATGGCTAAGGGTAAACCACAACTGACAAGTATGACTATAGAAATCAACTCAATTCCAACATGTGCTATATAAACTAATGTGTAATACGAGGAATAAACCTACCTCGATCCAATCATTTGATAACATTCCACCGTTGAGCACTTTGACCCAAAGCTTTACACCTGCAAGAAGTTCTCAACAAACAAGCAATGCAAGTATATAGTGACAATATATAAAATGAGTTAGCACAATCCATTAATAAACATTACAAACATGACCATGGAGGATAACCATATATTTACAAGATATCGATAGGACGGGAAAATAGTATTTCTATTAATACTTGATCAACAGAAGTATCAACATTACAGACTTCTGTGTCGGCATGGTTCGAAACCAAGAAACTAAGTTCCTTCCAAATGGGTCTCCACCACTTCAAGCCTCCACCAAAGGAAAGCTCATAGCAAAGAGGTAATGAGGTCCTCTCAATAATAAGGAAAGAGCTTAGGGGTTGAACACTGTGTTCAGACTTGAGGGATAATGGGATGTGGACTCAATATGAAGTAATTTCTCGAGAGTAACTTTGCTCTCAAAGTTGAATGATTTCTCCTATTTTTCCATAGCTCGAAATTGTACTCTTATAGCCTCTAGAATCAAACTGAAGGGTTGATTCAGAATGTTTCCACTATATGGAAGGCCAAAGATAAGAGATCTTCTATCGTGACATGGAAACTTGACCTCATTTTGTATTTTCTGGCACAAATCCTGATATGCGTGAGTTGTAATGGAGAAACAAGCATATACACATCTTTCAAAGATGTTAGGGAGCGTATATGTGGAAAAATATATATTTTTGGCTCTGGATTTATCAAAAAGGGGTTGATAAATCTGCATAGGGAAATGGAAAAAGGCCCTCTGTGAAAGATAGCAATGGTGAGACAAATCTTGCTATAACAAGTGGTTTCTTCCAAATGGATCTATAAGATCAAACATGCAGCTGATGGAAGTGTGGAAAAGTTCAAAGAAAGATTTGTAGCCAGAGGATTCACTCAGAAAGAAGGAATCAACTATGAAGAGACTTTTTCCCCTGTAGCCAGGTATACTTCCATTCAAACTATTATTTCTTTAGATTCCATACTTGGTTCGAAACTACATCAAATGGATGTAAAAACAACATTCTTGAATGGAAAGATTGAACAAGAGGTCTTTGTGGAACAACCAGATGGTTTTATACTACATAACAAAGGAACTCATGTATGCAAGCTAAGGAAGGTGTTGTATGGTCTTAAGAAGGCTCCCAGAGTTTGGTATGATAGGATTGATGTCTTTCTTAAAACCCCGGGCCTTTAGAAAAGTGATGATGATGCAAATATATACTTCAAGGTAAGAGGTAACCAACCTGTTATACTAATATTGCATGTTGATGATCTCTTTCTAACAGGAAATGAAGGGATAATAGCCTAGTGTAAGAGGGAGATAACCTCAGAATTGGAGATGAAAGACTTAGGATTGATTCATTACTTCCTAGGATTGGAAGTGTGGCAAAGATAGGGAGAGATATTTCTGGCACAAGGAAAATACACAGTGGATGTACTAAAGAGGTTTGGTATGATGGATTGCAAATCCATGTCTACTCCGATGGTTACCAACCTGAAGAAGTTGCATGATTCTGATACAAGTTCAGATTTGGTGGATCCCACCATGTATAGGCAGTTGATTGGATCATTGATGTACATGATACACACTAGGCCAGATATATGCTATGCAGTGATTTCAATGAGTCAGTTCATGACTGAACCGAGACAAAGACACTAGGTGGCAGCAAAGCACATCTTGAGATATCTTAGAGGGACCATTACTTATGGTTTGAGATATGCATCCAGTGGTGGTTTATTTTTGCATAGGTATGCAGATGCTGACTGGGCATGAAGCACAATGGATCGGAAGAGTACTTCTAGATACTGCTTCAGTTTAGGATTCGCTATGATCTCTTGGTCAAGCCGAAAATAGGGATCCATTGCATAGACTATAGTAGAGGCTGAGTACATTGCAGCAAGTGATGATAGCAAGGAAGAAATATGGCTCAGAAAATCAGTTTCTGGGTTGTTTGGTGACAAGATCGAGACGACGGTGGTTCACTGTGATAATCAAAGTTGCATAAAATTGACAGAGAACCCGGTATTTTATGACAGGTCAAAACATATTGACATGAGGTACCACTACATACGAGACTTGGTCTTGAGAAAAACTATAAAGTTACAGTACATAGCCATGAGCGAGCAGGTAGATGATATCCTGACCAAGCCCCTGACCTCGGGATAGTTTTTCCAGTTGAGAGGCAAGCTTGGTGTGGCTGAGAATGACTCCCTCACTAAGAGGGAGTGTTAAATTTGGTAGCATTGATAGTCATTCTCCAATGAGAGGCCATATGGGCCATCGTGGGGCTAGCCAGGGAGATTTGGAGAATCAACCAGTCTTGTGAGGTATTGACAAAAGCCATGGGGAACAGACAACCTCTGTGAGTCAAACCAAAAGTTAGGATGAATGAGATGCTATGTGAGTCTAATGAAAAATTCAGGGGGAACGTACAACCTCTGTGAGCATAGACAATCTAGTGCAAAAGTCAGGGGGAACATACAACCTCTATGAGCATAGAAATACTAGTGCAAAATTCAGGGGGAACGTACAACCTCTGTGAGCCTAGTCAAATCTTGTGAGCCATGAGCAAAAGTCAATGTATCTAGAAAAAATTAGGTTGAATGTAAAATTCCTATGAGATAGAAACAAATGATATTCCTAATATTGAAAATGATGTAATTGTATTCATCTAGTGCGTTGGCACGTGTAAACATTATCCACCATGAAGAGAATTTTGAATTTCCTTATCAAGAGTTGTAACTAAAGTCTTGAGTCTAGTTCTATTTTAGTAATGTTGAGTTGCAACTAAAGTCTTGAGTCTAGAACTAGAGTGTAATGTTGAGTTGCAACTAAAGTCTTGAGTCTAGAACTAGAGTGTAATGTTGAGTTGCAACTAAAGTCTTGAGTCTAGTTCTATCCTAGAACTAAAGTGTAATGTTGAGTTGCAACTAAAGTCTTAAGTCTAGTTCTAAGTTCGAACTAAAGAATGTCAGTCTCAAGTCTAGATCTAAGTTTGAAATAAAGTGTAATGTTGAGTTGTAACCAATCTCAAGTCTATTTCTAAAGTTAGAACTAAAGTGTAATGTTGAGTTGTAACCAATATCAAGTCTAGTTCTAAGTTTGAACTAAAGTATGAAGCTGAGTTATGACTAATGCATGCAATCAGGTTACTATTCCGAGCTTCTCCTCTTCCCCTCTTCAGCCTATATAAGAAGAGGTCGAACCCTCTCCTCAACACAGTTTCGCAACATAGTTTTGCAACACAATTTTGAAATAGAGTTTCCATATGCAGGTTGAGGGTGAAGTAATAGAGGAGCACAATAGTGATAAAGAGGCAACATATCAAAGGTGTATTTCAGCAAGGTCTTGTAAGTCTTTGTCAGGTCAGAGTCATCTTGGAAAGATCTTTCAGAGAAGTATATTCATGATGGATATTTGTAAGAGATCTTACATTATTAATGCAATAAAGAAATATTGTTTGTTGGGGTTTTTCCCCCTGTATAAGGTTTCCCCAGAATATATGTGTTGTTGATATGCATGTTTACTTATCTACATAATTATTGCTATTCGATTATGATTTGAAATTGTTGAAGTGTATTAAGATGGAATCAAAGTATTAAAGAAAATAAAAGAATTAATCCGCATAAGAAATCAAGCTCATAATTTAACAACATAAACCTCATGGGGGTCAATGACAATGACTCCATTTTTCTTACTCAGGAGGAACAAGATCTTTTTCTCCTTTCAGAGATAGAGGTAAATGAAGAAGAGGAAGAATCAGAACAACGGGCCTTTGAAAATGCTATAAAGGAGGTCCAGAGACTATATAGCCTGAGAAGAAAGAATACCAATGGAAATCCTACAAAGAAGGTTGTTGAAACAAAGAAAGCTATGTTGGAAGATTGGTTGTTGTACTTGATGTCAAACCTAGTCATGGGTTTTGGACCGCAAGATTGATGAAGGTATTTGGACATGAAGGAAAATGCACATGAAGATACAACACCCATGGATGGATAGTATACATCATGTTGTTTCTAGTGGTATGTGGCACGTCACCTGGATTCTCATGGTTGAGGAGAAATGAATTTTTGAAGATGACAAAGTGAATTGAAGAAGGAAGTACATGTAGGCCTTGAAGATAATTAAAGAAAATAATTACAAAATAAGAAAGACTCAAGTCGACCCTAATGTTAAAAGGAAGTGACATAAATGGTATAAATAAACATCATTATATATTCATTTGATACAAGTCGAATTTCATAGGTAATAGGAAGAAAAGAAGGCCGGATTTCA
The DNA here is from genome assembly GCA_009831015.1 of Picea engelmannii. NCBI lineage: Eukaryota > Viridiplantae > Streptophyta > Pinopsida > Pinales > Pinaceae > Picea > Picea engelmannii. Next base: position 431,178 of record ML778769.1, on the reverse strand, counting down.
AGGGAGGATGAAGTCTTTTGGTGATGTGTTCTAAGGTATGTTATTTTCAGGTCATCTTACCATTTTTGCTATAATTGTTTTTCTAGAACGATTCATATGGTGAAATCGCTATGGTATTGAGAAAACATATCAAGGTACCTTTGGTAAAAAATTCATCTCTTGATTTTCTATAATTATGGAGATACACTCTGTGGAAGATAGGGTTTGTGACCAGTCCTGAAGCTAGTCAATAAACAAGTGTTCTGGGTAAATCAATCATAACTTATTCATAGAGAATCCAAATGAAGTGGGAAAATTTTCATTTTAAATAGTACAGACCTTATTTTCTTGTGTACGAGTTTTAGAATTGGATGTTAATTATTGAGCACGTGGCATTATGTGCAAGTTCACTCTCCTTAATAGACCAAAATTGAATGAAGTCTGCCATTCTTTCTATAACTTCTTTTTGATGAGGATTCAAGGAGTGAAAATTGGAGGAGTTTTAGAGAATATATTGAGTAATATTATATACAAGATCTGAGTACCCCAAGAATTGAAGAATTGCAGAAATTGAAGAAGTCTCAGGAAGCATTACCGGGTTCTATGTGATGATTGGTTGATGGTGATGATTTAATGTAAAGTTTTATTATCTCTCATGTATTCATGGGTGGAAGGAAGGGTTAAGGATGGAGATTTCAACTCTCTCTTGATATTGGAGGATTGTATCTTCCTCTTGGAGGTTTATCCCTCCCTTTACATTTGGAAGCTGTAGCTACCTTTGGAAGTCATTACTTCGCTTGAACAAAAACTATTGATTATTTATCATATATTGTGCATGGTTTATTGTGGTGTATTGGTGTAACTTTTATATTATTGTTCATTTCTCATTGGATATAGTTGAATGGATTAAGTACAAGTTGAAAAAGGTTTTAAATTGTACTTGATACTGATTCACCCCCCTCTCAGTATCAACAATTGGTATCAGAGGAGGTTGCCTTAAGAACAATTTAACCACTGGAAGGAAAATCTTGAGCAGTGATGGATGACCATGATCACATATCAAATGGGATTCAAAAATTTTATGTAAGAAATTATGCATACTGGAGTGATAGAGTGAAAACTTACCTAACGGCTTTGGGAGTAGACATTTGGTACTTAGTTGTAAATGGCTATGTAATGCAGGCACCACCTACCCATACTAAGCAGCTCTTTGATTCCGCCATTTTTCTGTACTGGAATCTTTCTTGCATATGGTCTTCATCATTCTTTGACAGGGCTAAATTTAGCTGTATGTCGCTATAATTGGTAGTTTGGCTCTTTTGACAGGTCTATTGCCGAATTTAGCGAATTAGGCACCCTTTGTTTTATTAACACCCAACGGAAATAACTTGTGCATGATGTAAAGCACCTTATGCCCATACAACGTGACCATAGTCCAACTCAACGGAAATATTGTTAACAACTTTTTCGTACTAACCTCACGCCTCCATTTCCATACACCAACGGACACTTGGCATCACCGGAATTCACCAACTGCCTCGAGGTTTGAACCCTCCTTTCTCCGTTGAAATCTGGATAGCCTCTCCTTTGTTGTTTGATATTCCACTCGGATTTTTGTTATCATCCGTCTCCTAGATGATTAGTACCGGAGAGCCTTGGTCCTTCCGAGTTATACTATGATCTCCACCCTTAATCAAACGCTTACAGAATGAATTTATAAATCCATTACAGGTTTGGTTCGATTCCAAGGAACATTTAAAGTAATATGACAGGTCAGACGTGTTCTATCACCGAGAACAAAGGTAT
>ML778769.1:394771-424237 GCA_009831015.1 Picea engelmannii | reverse complement strand
AAGAAACTAGGGACTTGACCAAAATGACAATGGATGAATTACATGGGACTCTTATGGCATATGAAATGAGAACGGATATAGAAAGTGACCAGACAAACAATGAAGCATCCTTTAAAGCCATAAAGAAGACAAAAGACAAGGATAACAACCTTGATGAAGAAATAACAAATTTCGTAAGAAGGTTCCAAAAAGGAAGTGGAAGATACAAAGGTAAGTCTCCTCTGAAATGATTTTATTGTGGTAGAATAGCACATATAGTTGAAAACTGTTACTATAAAAAGAGAAGTCTCAACAATAAAAAGAGCTTCTACTTCAAGGATGATGACATCTCCTTAGATGAGAGTGATGAAGAAGATAATGATGGAGAAGAAGTCCTCTTCATAACCCAAGAAACCCAGGATGATGATCATAATAATTCTAAAGAGGAAGAAATAATTTGTGAAGAAGATTTAGATGAAGAAACCAACCTTGATTCCTTTTGGGGATACAAAGACAATGCAGAGAGTGAACAAGAAGATGAGAATCTTGAAAATTTGAAGAATGTTGAAACTAAAAATAGCAAGCTTAGAAACACAAACATAATACTAAAAGGTCGATTGAAAAGACCATTAATAGCTTGAAAAGGCCATTAATAGCTTGAAGGAACAATTAGAAGATTATGAGAAATTGAAAGCAGAATTGGATCACACAAAAGGGGAGCTACTATTGACAACAAAAAAGTTGAAGAAGTTTGAAAAAAGCATTGAAAAATTAGATGAGATCCTTAGCATACAAAGATCTCCAAACGACAAGACAGGACTAGGATACAATGATAGTTTGAAGACAACAAAACAAGAGAAGGAAGTTGAAAATGATGAACAAGTTGAACAACAAGATAGAAAACTAGAAATCAGAAGGAATGAGACATCAAAAAATCCTCTCCCATCAAGTATGAAAGCAATCATTATGAAGGAAACTACAAAAGAATAAATCATGAACCCAGATGGACCACACCACAAAGAAGATCGCTTACGCTCAGGTATCAAAATTTCTTTCTTGGACATTGTTATACTTGTGGAAATTTTTGACACAAGACAATCAATTGTAGAATCAATGAAAGTAATAACTATGGAAGCTACATGAATGGTGAAAATAGTAGATATGAAAATGTTTGTAAACCTTTGAACAAAACTTATAATCCATTTGACCCATTAATGGATCAAAATATTGTATGTTACAAGTGCAATAATATTGGTCACAAAGCACGAGATTGCAGAGAGATGAAGAAAGATAATCATATGTCAAATGTCTGCATACCAACTATATCATGGAAAAGGAAAGAAATTCCACACAATGAAAATTGTCGAATAGCATTAGTGGCTAAAGAATGCAAAGAAGAAAATGAATGGTTCATAGACAGTGGGTGCTCATATCATATGACCGGAGATCAAACAAAATTTGTCAGCTTAAAGAAAAAGGGTGGAAATGTTGCATTTGGAGATGACTCATCTACCAAAATACTTGGAAAAGGAACTGTAAATCTTGGAAGTGAAAATGTAACAACAGGAAAAGTCCTAATGGTTGAAGATTTGAAGCATAATCTCCTCGGTGTCAGCAAAATATGTGATCAAGGATACACTCTTACATTTGACTCCCGAAAATGTAAAATCAGAGAAAATAACTTAGGAAGATTGGTTGCAACTGCAACAAGAAGACCGAACAACATATGCATCCTAGACATGAAGAAGAGAGAGAAGACATAAGCCACACAAAAGGATTCCAAGGAAGAAAAAGTCCCAAAGACAAAAAATAAGGATGAAGTATTATTGAGTGCCACATGTTTAGGGGGAGCAACACCAAAGAAGAAGGTTACCTTTTGCCATTAAACTCAGGGGGAGAAGCCATACCCTTTTCCATTGATGTCAAAGGGGGAGAGAAATTGGGATCATGATGATAGAGGTAGCATGAGTGTTTCCATCAATTAAAAAGGGGGAGATTTTTGGAAGATTGGTTGTTGTCATTGATGTCAACCCTATTCATGGGTTTTGGACTGCAATATTGATGAAGGTATTTGGACATGAAGGAAAATGCACATGTAGATACAACACCCATGGATGGATAGTATGCATCATGTTTTTTCCAGTGGTATGTGGCATGTCACGTGCATCCTCATGGTTGATGAGAAATGAATTTTTGAAGATGACAAAGTGAATTGAAGAAGGAAGTACATGTAGGCCCTGAAGATAATTAAAGAAAAGAATTACAAAATAAGAAAGTGTCAGGTGGCCCTAATGTTAAAAGGAAGTGACATAAATGGTATAAATAAACATCATTATACATTCATTTGATACAAGTCAAATTTCATAGGTAATAAGAAGAAAAGAAGGCTGGATTCCAAGGGAGGATGAAGTCTTTTGGTGACGTGTTCTAAGGTATGTTATTTTCTGGTCTTCTTACCATTTTTGCTATAAAAAAATTTCTAGAATGGTTGAGATGGTGAAATAACTATAGTATTGAGAATACATATCAAGGTACCTTTGGTAAAAATTCCAGCTCTTGATTCCCTATAATTATGGAGATACACTTTGTGGAAGATAGGGTTTGTGACCAGCCCTCAAGCTAGTCAATAAACAGGTGTTCTGGGTAAAGAAGTCATAACTTCTTCATCAAGAATCCAAATGAAGTGGGATAAATTTCATTGTAAAGAGTACGGAATTTAGTTTCTTGTGTCCAAGTTTCAAAATCTGATGTTAATTATTGAGCGTGGGGCATTCTGTGCAAGTTCACGCTCCTAAATAGACCAGAGTTGAATAAAGTCTACCATTCTTTCTATAACCTCTTTTTGGGGAGGATTCAAGGATTGAAAATTGGAGGAGTTTTAGAGAATGCATTGAGTAATATTATCTATAAGATCATAGTACTCCAAGAATTGAAGAATTGTAGAAATTGAAGAAGTCTCAGGAAGCATTATCAGGTTCTATGTGATGATTGGTTGATGGTGATGATTTAATGTAAAGTTTTTTTATCTCTCATATATTCCTGGGTGGAAGGAAGGGGCAAGGATGGAGATTTCAACTCTCTCTTGATATTGTAGGATTGTATCTTCCTCTTGGAGGTTTATCCCTCCCTTTAGATTTGGAAGCTGTAGCTACCTTTGGAATTCATTACTTCCCTTGAACGATAACTATTGATTATTTCTCATATATTGTGCATGGTGTATTGTGGTGTATTGGTGTAACTCTTATACTATTGTTCATTGCTCATTGGATATAGTTGAATGGTTTAATTATAAGTTGAAAAAGGTTTTAAATTGAACTTGATACTGATTCACTCCCCTCTTAGTATCAACAAGCTACGGAAGCTAAGAAAACCTCAGATGCTACCCCTAATAATGTCCCTCAGAAGAATAATTCTGAGACTCCTGCAAAAATAAATCATGAAGCTTCACCAAGAATAGCTCAAACTGAGGTGGCATCCACAAGTCAGCCAAGTAATTCTACACAGAAGACTGTGACTGATAAACAAGAATTGCAGAGCCAAAGAAGAACTTCAACCACTTTCAGCTTAGAAATTGAACTGGCTAAACTGAAGATTCCTATTCCTTTGACTGAACTAATGAACAAAAATGCTTATAGGTCTTGGGTGATTGAAGAATTAAATATATAACCAGGAGTAGGTTCAGATACTGTGAATGTTGTTTATGACCACCCTAAGCTTCGTTTTGGTCCTGAGGTTGATGGAAAAGCTGATAATGGTTTTGTCCCCCCTTTTTACATCAGTTTGAATATCCATGACAAGACATTACATAAAGCTATTCTTAACTCTGGTGCATCTCACAATATTATGCCTAAGGCTATGATGGAGAAGTTGGGGCTTGATATCACTAGGCCATACAAGGACTTGAATTCTTTTGACTCTAGCAAAGTCAAATGAATAGGCCTTATTAAAGATTTGTGCATCACCTTGGCACAAGTCTCAACTAAAAGCATGGTTATGGATATTGTAGTTGTAGACATTCCTCCAAAGTATGGAATTCTATTTGTCGATCATGGGGTGCCAAGCTAAAAGGTACTCTACAGTCAGATATGGCTTATGCCACCATTCATGTTTTTGGCCAACAAAGAAGATTGTACAGAGAGACTCTAATGAAGTATATGGTCAGCATTCAAGAGAAACCTCATAACTATCCTGTGTACTATGTTCATTCTGACCTGGATTCCTTCATTCTATACAATGATGGTGATTTAGACAGTCAAATAGAATAATTAGAAGTTAATGCATATGGCTTGGAGGAGAGTAAAGAAACCCCAGAGGAAAACAAAATGGTGATAATAGAAACTGATGAATTAGAAAAAAAACTTCTGGAGTATGTATTTTGATGGAGTTGTAAGCAAGGAAGGAGCTGGAGCTGGAGTGTGGTTGCATAATCACAAAGCAAGGTATTCATAAACTCACTCATATAAATTAAATTTCTAGTGCAACAATAACATAGCTGAGTATAAAGCAATGATACTCTGCTTGAAGTTGTTGAAGAAACTTGGTGCCAAGAGGATTATGGTAAGAGGATACTTTGAACTTATTATCAAACAAATCAAAGATGATTATGTTGCTAAACACCCTAGGCTCAGAGCTTATAGAAATGTTGTTTTAGATTTTCTAGATTGTTTTACTGAAATTGACTTGCAGGTGATCCCCAGAGGCCAGAACATACTTGAAGATGGATTGGCTACCTCTAAAACCACATGAAAAATACCTTTCCATCCAAATCGTCAATACACAGTAGAGGTGAAATGCAGACTGGTTGTTCTAGATAATATCCGATACCAACAAGTGTTTGGAAACGATGAACAAATTGAAGATTTTCTGCAGCCTAAAAATGATTTTTAATGTACAAATATTGATGTAGAGAGTGAGGATGATAGTATAAATAAATCAGAATTTGAAAATGATAGTGTAAATAAAGTAGATTCAGATGAAATAAATGAAAAAGATGAAGAGTCAGATATTTTGCAATTGAATAATAATTTTTTACCCAGAGGCTTGGCTCCTTTAGAAGAACTATTTGATTTCAATGATGTAGCAAAAAGGCCAAAGATTGAACCTAGTGGAAAGGAGGTCGAGGAATGTAATATAGGAACATAAGAAAAACCCAAAATGATAAAATTGTCTAAATATTTACACCCCCCCGGATCAAAACCACAAATATATTGAACTGTTTAATAAATTTTTAGATGTCTTTTCTTCGAGCTATGAGGATTTAAAGTATTATGACACAAGTATCATACAACACAAGATCCCAATAAAAGAAGAACATAAGTATTTCAGGCAGAAACTTAGGAGAATCAATCCAAAGTTACTACCCCTGATTGAAAAAGAGATTAAAAAGATGTATGATGCCAAAATAATAGTCCCCTTAAGATTTTCAAAATGGGTTTCCAATTTGGTTCCTACTAGAAAGAAGACTGGTGAAATCAGGCTTTCCATTGATTTCAAAAACCTCAACAAGGTTTCCCTCAAAGACAACTACCCTCTACCTAAAATGGATCACATCTTACAAAAGGTAGTTGGGGCCAGTAGGATCTCCTTACTAGATGGCTTTTCAGGCTATAACCAAGTCCTTCTCCACCCAGATGACCAGGAAAAAACAACTTTCACCACACCCTGGGGAACTTTCATGTATGTGAAAATTCCCTTTGGTTTGATGAAAGTTGGTGCCTCTTTCCAAAGAGTAATGGACATTGCCTTTGTGGATGAGATTGGTAGGTTTATAGTCATATATTTTGATGACGTTACTGTCTACTCAAAGTTATATGAGGAACATTTACAACACCTCAGACGAGTGTTTGAAAAGTGCATAAAGTTTGGGCTTTCATTGAATCCCAAGAAAACTCTTTTTAGTTTAGAAGAAGGGAAATTGCTAGGGAATATAATCTCTAAAGACGGAATCAATATAGACCCTAGTAGAATTGTATCCATCCAAAAGTTGGACCATACTAGGAACATTAAAGAATTGCAATCCTTTATAGCGAAAATAAATTTTCTAAGAAGATTCATACCTAATTTAGCAAAACTCCTCAAGAACATTACAAATATGTTGAAAAAAGATACCAAAATAAAATGAAGCATCGAATCCAAACAGTCCTTTGAGTAGGTAAAACATGCACTTACATAAGCCCCTATATTGATCAATCCAGATTACACTAAGGATTTATATTTGTTCTCTTTTACATCTGAACACACCATTGCAACAGTTTTATTGAAGAAAAACAGTGAAGGGCATGAACAACCCATAGCCTTTTTTAGCAAGTCATTGAGAGATTTTGCACTTAACTACAATATAATGGAGAAACAATCTTTTTCCTTGGTAAAAACAATTAAATATTTTAGAGTTTACATTCTCCATTCTCATTCTATTGCTTATGTTCCAAATGCGGTGGTGAAGTATATTCTGACTCAAGATAACCGTGATGGTAGGAAAGGAAAGTGGATTATTGTCATTCTAGAATATGATATAGAAATCAAACAAACTAAATTATTCAAGGGTCAGGGTTTGGCCAAATTGATCGCTAAATCCAATTTTCATGTTTTAGATATAAACTTTTTAGCTGCAGTTGATGAGAAGGAAGAGAATGTGACTCCACATGTAAAAGAGGTATTCTCAAATTCTCCATGGTACGCAGACCTCATCTTTGTCTTGCATATTTTACAATATCCTCCTAGTCTAACTAATACTAAAGATAGATTCTTAAAACTAAAAGCATTGAAACATTGTATTCTGGATGGAAATCTATATTGCAAAGATGCTGGAGGTATTTTTCTTAATTTTTTATTAAAGGATGAAGTTGACAAGGCATTGCAGGATTTCCATGAAGGAGATTCTGATGGGCATATAATTTGGAAAACTATTGCTAACAATATTCTCAGAGCTAGTTTTTACTGGCCCACCTTATTTGGAGATTTTCATAAAACAACAACCTATTGTCACAAGTTCCCAGTCTTTGAAGGAAAAAGGAAACTTTTGCCTTTACCCTTGAAATCTATTTATGTGGGAGCCTCATTCCAGCATTGGGGTTTGGATTTTGTTGGAAAAATTCATCCACCCTCTTCAAGCCAACATAAGTGGATCCTCACAGCTACAAACAACTTTACAAAGTGGATTGAAGTTGTAATCTACAGGCAAGCCATTGACTTTTTCATTATTAAATTCTTGGAAACTAATATTATGTCTCGCTTTGGATGCACTGGGAAAATCATAACTGATAATGCATCAACTTTCAGATAAAAAAAGATAATAGAATTTTGCAGCAAGTACCAGATTACTTTCAGGAACTCCACAACCTATTACCCTCAGGGAAATGGGCTCGCTCAGTCTTCAAATAAAATTTTGTTGAATTTCATTAAAAATATGTTGGAGGAAAATAAGAAATCTTGGCACAAGAAGTTGGTTGATACACTCTCGGATGACAGGTTGACCACAAAAATATCAATTGGTATGTCCCCATATCAGTTGGTATATGGAATTGATGTTGTTTTCCACACCTCTTTGGGTGTTCCTGTTATGAAGTTGTTGCAAGAAGTACATGCATAGCCTAATGATATTCAAAGGAGAATCAATCAGATGATACAACCTCAAAATCAAACTCACTTAAAAAGGTCAACCATATTGCTTGCCTTGCATTGATATCTGGTTGACTGAACAACTACTTTACACCACTGTTGTCGGTTAATAAAATAGTTTTTCTTACCATTAAATAATGTTGCCACATTTTTAATGCATGGATTACGAATGCTAATTCTAAATCGTGAGTCACATAATTTTGTTCATGGTCTTTCAATTTACGTGATTCATAAAAAATAATGTGTATGTCTTGTTTCATTACTCCTCCTAATCCATCTTTTCTTGCATCCACACAAACTGTAAAATATTTATTGGGATCTACTACCTTTAGGATAGGTGTTGTAGTTAACAATATTTTTAGTTTATCAAATTTTTCTTGACACTTTTGTGGCCAAGTAAATTTATTCCCTTTTTTTGTAGTGAGCTAATCAGATATGTGAACTTGGAAAATCCTTCGATAAATCTTTGGTAATAACTATAAATTCCCATAAATGATCTGATGTCTGCTACATCCTTAGGGATAGGCCATTCCATAATGGATTTTCTATTTTCTAGATGAACAACAATACCATCTTCAGATATTATGTGTCCTAAGTATTGTATCTTCCTTTGGTAGAAGTCACACTTATCAAACTTAGCATACGACTTATGTTCCCTTAAATTATGCAATACTATTTTCGTATGTTCTTCATGTCCTTCTTTTGTTTTTGAGTAAATTAGAATATCATCGATAAAAACCGGCACAAATTATCTAGATATTGGCTGAATATACTATTCATCAAGCACATAAAGGTTGTCGGTGAGTTAGTAAACTCAAATGGGATTATGACAAATGCGTAGTGTCCATAACGTGTTCTAAAAGTTGTTTTATTTATAACTTCATCCTTTATTCTAACCTGGTGATAACCAGAACTTAAATCTAGTTTAGAAAATGTATTTTCTCCTCCAACTTGGTCAAAGAGGTCATTAATTCCGGGTAAGGGATACTTATTCTTAATTGTCATTTTATTTAGTTGTCTATAGTCAATACACAGTCTCAAAGTCCCATCTTTATTCTTAACAAATAAGACTCGTGATCCCCAAGGAGAAACACTTGGTCTGATATATTTCTTATCCAATACTTCTTGTAACTGGATTTTTAGTTCTATTAATTCGGGTAGGCTCATTCTATAAGGTGCCTTAGATATGGGGGAATATCCAAGTAGTAGATCGATAGAGAAATCTCTCTCTCTCTCTCTCTCTCTCTCTCTCTCTCTCTCCTTGGAGGTAGTTCTAGTATTTCATCTACAAACACATATTTGAATCCACATAGGACTGTAAAGTCTTCTAAACTCAGTTTACTTTAGTGTGCTAGGAGTTTAGTTACTTGTACAACATAAATTTGGCAACCTTTGTTCATGCATTTCTTAAATTGCATTGCTGATATTTTCCTAACAAAAACTGGTTTTCTGATTCCTTGTACCGTTCTAACTGTTTTATTTTCATCTTTGTACACAAACGAATTTTCGTAACAATTTAATATCACTTTATGCTCCTCTAACCAGTTCATTCCAATGATTAAATAGTAAGATCCCAAAGGTAGTATGTTCAGATTTAACTTTGTACTTTGACCAGCTATGCTTAGTTCACAATCAGAAATAAAATATGTTACTTTTCTTTTGTTCCATGTTACTACTTTACTAACCATGACTTAGGATGCTTTACCTTTTTTAGCTTGTTTAATTCAACTAAAGTGGGAGTAATATAAATCAGACTAGCTCCTCGGTCAATTAGTATAGATACAATGTGGGAATGAATTTTACCTTCAACTGCCACAATAGTGGATTGATGAGTTTCTTGTCTGTCATCCAGAGATGCATTGATTTTATGCATGCTTCTACCAATATCTCCAACAGTCGAAGCCTTTTGAAGGTTATGGACTAAAGTTATTGTTGTGGGATTTAAGTGTGGACAATTTCTTCTCAAGTGAGGTTCTCCACATTCCCAACGCTTCAATGGTTCTCTAGGACTATCCCAAACCTTCTTAACTCCCAGGTTAATTGGTCTATTTCCACCTTGGGCATTCTGTTTATTTCAATGGTAATCTTTCATTTGGAAACCTTTCACCATATTATGGAAATGGGCTGGTTGGAAGCCTTTATTACACCGATTCAATCTGTCATGTTTCTTGTCTTTCCATGCCTTGGGAATTTCATATCTTTGTTTGTAGTGATCATAGCACATCCGAGTCTATTAAACACTTCATTTAAAGACTTTGTATTTTCAAATTCAATTATGTCTGTGTACAATTGTGTTAGACAACTCAAGAACCTTTGTATCTTTACCTTGTCTTCTTTGATGTATGGTACAAACCTCAACAGATCTAGAAATTTATTTATCAGATCATCCATGGGCATTTTTCCTTGTCGCAATTCGTAAAATTCTTTAGTTTTTCTTTTGTAATAACTTTCTGATAAGTACTTCTTCTTGAAATACTTTTTAAAATATGACCATTCCATTCATTTTTCTTTCAATCCCTTGGCTAATTTCAAGTCTTGCCATCAGATACTAGATTTTCCTTTTGAGTTGTAAATGGTTATTTTAACATTCATAGTACTAGAGTAGTTATAAATCTGGAAGTATTTCTTTATATCTAGTAACAATGCTTCAGCCTCCTCACCAATATTTGATTCTCCATCAAAGGTGGAAGGTTTCATTTTTTTGAATTCACCTTCCAGGTGGTCCACCTGTTTCTTGTTCCTTCCCGTAGATGATTTATTTTCTTTCATGTGTATGTCTTTGGAGGAATTGTCCTCCTTTTTTGTTTCGTGACCATAGTTCTTAGAGGACATTTTGTTGACCTCTTCCTATTTTTTAGTGTCCTTTGGAATCTTCTTTGTTACTATACTATGTAGCAGCATTTCGTTTATTTCTTGTTGGTCTTCATGTGCTTTCTTTAGTTTCTCATTATTTTCTTTAAACACTTGTAATTCCACAATAAGGATTTTCATTGTTTCCAAAACCTGGGTGGTTGAAATTCCTTCACTGTTATGCTATAGGTCTCCAGGAAGCTCTTTATTTGGATTCCCTTCAAGTATGTTTCCCTCTTCATTATGTGCTAACTTTTCACAATAGGCAAATTGTTTTTTTGTTTGTAATAGTAATTGTGTTTGTTAGATTTCTTGAAGGAAACAAAAAAAAAAATTGAATTTTGGTTCTTCCCTGAGGTCCAAGCATTGTAACCTATAGTTCTGATAACATATGTAATGTAGCACAAATTTCACAAATAAAAAAAATAAAAAAATTAAAAGGAAAACTATCGTCTAAAATGCACGAAAAATGTTGTGACACAATCATTAATTAAATTTAAAACCACTTAATGTATCTCTATATCTGTAAAATTACCATTTTCCTAATTCCTTTTAAAATGTTTGAAAGAGGTCTTAAAATCCATACATCGTTCGCCACTAGGCCTTGCTACTAACATTATCAATGTAATTGTTAGAATAATAATGACTAGGCCTGTCAAGTTCCATAGCCTAGGCATAACATGTGAAAAGCACTCATATAAGTCGTATATATATCACTAAAACATATCACAAGGAACTTATAAAATACAAAACCTATACACCATACTGTATCTATACTTTATGTAATTCATACTTGAACACTAGTGTACAATGACCATGGGCCTAGGTCCTAACCACCAAGTCCTAACTTCCATTATAGGAGTTTGGTGAAGTTCCAAAGTGTTTCTAACATGTTAAAAAAAACCTATATTAAAAAACTATAGTTGGAACCTTGTTTACAAATATCCTTGGTTCGCATCAACCATAACTTCTGGCATGTACACAAATCGAGAGGCATTAACGAACCGACCATCGAATAGTTGAATCCTAGCCTTGGGCATTTAAGTTGTAAGTATCCATTAATGGTGTTAGGTCACCTTGGTTTCTAGGTCTAACATTCTGCAGGGACGAGCCATTACAGGCTTGCCACCTCAACTAACTAAATACATGGAAACAAGAAGTTGGCATACCCTCCATTCGTCTCCACTATCGGGAGGCATGCAGTCCCATAAACCTTCCCATTCATTTCATTCTATTTTGTTTCTCTATGTTTTTCTCTTTGATAGTAGGGTTATGCAACTGTGGTAGCAAGGTAGTCGTGAGACAACCGCCGTCTTTGATAATATTCTTGGCTTTCTAGTTAGAAGTTGATAGCAAGGCACTTAGCCAATTTTCTTTGCAACATGGAGGTCATTGTATTTAAAAACTTATCCTCGACTTGTATGTGGTAAGATTCCTCCCTCTGTAAATCCTATTCCCGTGCTTGTTGATTCATTAATTTTTTTCATCTGCGTCTTGAAAGAATACGTTCCTCTATTTAATATGATTTAACCCAGAGATTTTTGTAAACTTACTCTCTGTACTATGGGAGCTCTTAGTCTCGAATCTTGATTTATATTATGCATTTCTTTACAATATTTTTATGTGTTGGCCGAGATTTCTATAATGTATTCTCATGTATATGAAATACATTTACTGTGTTGGGTCGAGCTCTGTATAATGTGTTCTTGTGGGTATGCAATATGTTTACTCTGTTGCGTCGAGCTCTGTATAATATATTTTCATGTGTATGCAATACGTTTACTGTGTTGGGTATAAATCAGTATAATGTATTTCTATATCTCACTCTTCGTTATGTTGATATCGAGTTGAAGGGGATCACTGTGTAATTTTTCCATATTTCATTTTCATTATTACAACACTATTTTTCCATATCTTGTTCTATTAAAATGATGTTGTGTTTCTAGGGTCCTTTACACAATCCAACACCTTTCTAGGGTTCTGTTATTCCTTTTCAAAACTATTGTTCTTCTAGATCGTAAACCTCTGGGTTACTCTCAGTTCACCTATGGTCGGAACCCTAAACCCTTGTAAGTTTTAGTTTGGTTCTGTGTCTGTATAGCAGTGTAGCCCTGTGTTCTTTTTAAAGATATTTTATTGTATAAGAAATAACTTACTATGTAATGAACAGTGTTTGATCTAAACTTTCCGATTAGTCCCATACCCATAATTTCGTTCAACCACAACCATGTCTAACTTATAGTGTGTAAATTTATAATTACCCTGTAATTTTATGAGGTAAAAATACTCTCGATTGTTGAAAGGTAAAGATGTTCTTCGAAATGTATAAGGTGTGTCATTTTGAAATAACAAAGAATACATCTATCGGTAGGACACAGTTGTTCGATTACTACTAAACTCTCATTAGCATTCGACAGAGACCCATTATAGATCCTGGGTTTATTAAACATTATTATTCCTCGAATTCAATAAAGGATGGACTTGCTACTTTCATGCATTGGATACCTGGTCATTGTTGGGGTCGAGCTCGTAGGGATTTAAGTTGTTTTGTGTACTTAAAAGAAAAGACTCACATAGAGTCGTATCCCACTCTATCTTCTTATCAATTTAATGCACGTTGTATCATTGTTTAGCTTTGCTAGATCTCACTTTGTATTGAAAAATCCTTCTCTGTTTAAGTAATTTGTTACAGTAACGGTTCTTCTCTTATACACACTCTTTAAAATAATACTTGTAGAATTTGTTAAATGCATTTTCATGCCTATGTCATGAAGTGAATATGTTTATAATGATTATTTCATAGTATTTTGGACATCTATAAGATATTTAATCCCTCTTCCCAAAGTACTATTCTATGGTGATTATAACTTGTTTATGTGGGTATCCATTTTAGTTTATTAATCCTTTCATTTTATCATTTTAAACCCTACAAGTTATCAAGATTTATGTTCTTAAATGAAATATTTACTTATGTCTCTTCTTGCACAATAGATAATATTTTCATAAGTATATACACAAATGATGGGTCCCTTTTTGTCTTGCAAGAACCCATCAGGTGAACAATGCACCCACTTCCCTACTCGGTCTTGGATTGCTATCTTTGCATGTTGGCGAGGATGCTTCTTTCAACATTGAAACCCAAGTTAAGTAATTTAAATTATTTATTTTGTTGCAAATAGAGTAATTTCATACCTTAGTAATGTACTAAAAAAAATCATTTATGTGTTTTTTACATGCTTGGGAGGGATCCAAAAAATTTGCAAGACACTCCGCCTATCCATAAAAGTTATTCTAGTTCCATCTTCTTCCACCAGTCCTTGTGAGAATTCACAGGAAGTTTTTATGTAGTGTGTTTATATTTATGCTCGCTTAGATAGAGAGTTTTGTTTTAGAACAAAAATGGTTGTGGATCTCTTGGGTCCTATGGTACCCCAACTTTAATGTTTGGATAATGACCTATTGACTGTAAGAATTACTTTTGCAAGACAATATGAATTTTACTGTATCAACAATCATTTTGGGTAATAGATGTAAATAAAATATGTACTTGGAATTTTATTCTTTCCACCTATTCTCACCATGATAGTAGCACAATAACAATACAATCTAATTTTTTTTTTGTAGTAAGCACTTATGTACAGATTCAAACAATAATCAAAATATAGATCTTTATTGGCCAATAGGCATATAAACATAGATTGCTATTTATTTCTATATGAATACACACACACACATATATATCAATCACATTTTAGATAAATATTATTAGCAGTATCATTATACTGTAGTAAGCCATAAAATATAACATGGTTGTACAATCTCTTTAAATAGATTTCACTTGTGTGTATACAAGACAAACATTTCCCTAATAGATAAAAACCATAGATATAACATCAATAATGAAATTTATAGTTGAGATACATATCAGAATAAGCTGATGCTAGAAAAGAAAAGGAAGAACCATGTTCCACCCAACCGTAGATCAGAACAACCATAGTCACTTGTCATGACCACCCCTTATCCTGACCATGAGTCCCTAAAGGGTGAACTAAATTATCTTCTTCAGCTATAGTCACCATCAATAGATCAAAATATGCATTTCCTCACACTACAAGTTATCATAACAAAAAGGAATTCTCAATCTTTCAATACATACTCAACAATGCCATGCCTCCCACATAAGTTGTATATATTCTTGTGCCTAGGTCTTTCATTCCTTTCCGTCCTTGGGGAAATTCAAAGATTTACAAATCCCTAATTTTTAGGGACTTCTAGTGGTAAAATTCAACTTCTTCCACTAGTAAAAATCATCCCTGAGGTAACTCCAACATGTTCCCCACTCATGGAGTCATGGTCAAATATTTTTAACTTGGTGTTCCATTTGTCTTCCAACATTAATTTTATTAAAAGTTTGTCGAATACATGTGTCTAATAAAACATGATAGTTGAGAAATTCAAATCTTTTCTCAACAATCATCAGATAATTAATTACATAATAAAAATTCCAAATTCATATTTTCCATAAATGGAAAATAATTTCCAAATCCAAATTTTCCAAAAATAGAAATTTATTTCAAAATTCGACATAGAATAAATTTTATAAATTCTGAGGATATTACACTATTTTTGTTTGTAGATGTGTACCGTTTATATAGATGAGGTAGACGAGTGTTCTTGCCACAAAAAAAGGCCTAGCAAGAACACGTGTATGTTCCTAGAATGTGTGTGCATCTTAGGAATGCACTCCTACTAGGCATGGATGAGCGAAAATCACAAGGATTTCAAGTCACAAGATCACATGTGCACTCTTAATGCAATGGATATAGAATTTATTATAGTCCAACCATATGTATGAATAAAAATGTATGCAGGTTTGGGAACAACTAGGACCCAAGGGCTAAAGATTGAAAGTGTTTTCAATCATAATGCAATGGTTAGAGCACCAAGATGTGGGTTATATGGGTGTAAGGGTTGTGGAGACTTTAACAAGAAGTATATGAATATTTTACTTATGGATCGAGTGTGGAGGGGGTTAAGGGTCAAGTATAGGTTATTCTTAGGCTTAGATGGGGCTAGGGGTTCTAGATTGTTTAGGTCAAGCTCTAGGTCATGCTCTTGGTCATGGTCCTGCTATAGTTATAGGTCATGGTCTAACTCTAGATCTAGATCTATTCCATGATCTAGGTAATGGTATAGGTATATATCTATGTCTATGTCATGTTATACATCATGGTCATCGAGTAGGTATAGGTCTTTCCATGTCTAGGTCTAGGTATAGGTATTGACATGTCTAGTTCAAGGCCATTTCTTTCCTTTCGATTTAGAGAGGGGGGTGGAGAGAGGGAAATAAAGAGAGCGTGATAGGGGGAGAGGGGAAGAAAAATATTCTTTGTGAGATTTAGGGAAAGGGAGATATAGAGTGGGGTTGGAGAGAGAATGAGTGAAAGGAAGGGGAGGGACAGAGGGAAAAAGGGGGTTATATAGAAGAAAAGAGAGAAAGATGGGGAGAGTGGGGGAGATAAAGGGTGGGGGATACAGAGAGTGAAAGATTTAGGGTTAGATGAAAGAGGTAAAGAGAGAAGGGGGTAGAGACAGATTGTTTGACAGTGTGAGAGGGTGGTAGAGGAAGACCAAGAATGGGGGCTAGAGAGAGATGTGGGAGAGAGATTATAGATGTAAGAGAGAGATGAGAGAAAATGGGAGGGATGGGTATAGATGGAGGGAGGAGGGGGTTAGAAAGAGAGTGTGTGAGAGTAAATATAAATAAGGGTTTTTTCATACATAATCTAGGGCATGTCGAACACTAATTGTGAAATAAGGATAAATATTCCATATAATGAATATTGAATCCACTAAAAGATTATTCTTATATTAAAATAAAAAATCGTAATCAACATACCATAATCATCATTAAACCAAGTGAAATCATTATTAAACTATAGCTAAATAGTCATATGCATAAAATATCAATATTAAACAAGAGGTATAGGCATGTTGCACTTAGGTGTTGGGTATGGAGGGGGTTAAGGGTAGAGTATAGGTTATGCCTAGGATTAGATGGATTTAGGGGGTATAGGTCATGATCCAGGTCTAGTTCATGGTATAGGTCTAGGTCATAGTTTAGTTCTAGATCTAGGTCTATGTCTATGTCGTGGTCTAGGTTATTGTATATGACTAACTCTAGGTCTATGTATTGGACTATGTAATGGTCATAGTATAGGTCTATATCATGGTATATGTTCTACCTCATGGTTTATGGTATACCTCATGGTATATTCTCTAGGTATAGTTCTAGGTCTTTCCATGCCTTTCCATTTCTAGGTATTTCTATGTCTAGATCTAGGTATAGGTATTGACATGTCTAGGTCAAGGCCATCTATTTCCTTGAGATGTCCCAAACTTTCTAGAGTGTGTGAGATTCAGAGAGGGTGAGAGATGAATACATAGAGGGGGGGTAGAGAGAGTGTGTATGAGAGTGTGAGAGTAAGAGAGATAAATACAGAGAGGGGGGGTGGAGAGAGAGGAATAAAGGTAGAGTGGGGGGGAGAGAGGAAGAAAGAGAGTGTGAGGGGGAGGAGAGGAATACAAAGAGAGAGAGAGTGGGGGGGAGAGAGAGAGAGAGTGAGAGAGATAAGGGGTGTATATATAGGAACAAAGAGTAAGGGGAGATACTGGGGGAGAGAAAGGGAGGGGTATATAGTGGGAGAGAGAGGGAGTGTTAGATTCAAGAGGTAGAGAGATAAGGGAGGTAGAGAAAAAGAGAGGTTGAGAGTGAGATGGAGAGAGAGAGAGCGAGGGGGTAGAGAGAGAGGGAGGAGGGAGAGAACAAGAGTATGGATAGACACAAAAAGAGTAGAAGAGGGGTCAAGAGTGATATGGACAGAGAGAGATGGAGGTAGAACTAGGGGAAAATAGAAGGAGGTAGGGAGGGAGAGAGAAAGAGGGCTAGAGAGAGTGAGATTAAGACTAAAAATGATAAGAGAGAAAAAGAGGTGGTATATTTAGGAGAGAAAGAGAGAAGAGATAGTGGGAGGGAGGGGGATAGTGGGAGCGAGGAGGAGGGTAGAGAGATAATTTGTGAGTGTGAGAGGGAGGGAGATAAATAAAGAGATGGGCTATAGAGAGGGAGTGTTTTAGTGTGTGAGAGGGAGAGGGAGGGAAACAAAGATATGTGGTAGAGAGAGAGAGAGAGAGAGAGAGGAAGGGTGGGAGAAGGAGGGAAAGGGGGTAAACAAAGGAAAATAGATAAATTTGGGAAGATTGGGGGAGAAAGAGGAAATGGGATAGGGAGGGGGAGAGAGGGGTATATGTATGAGAGAAGAGGTGGGATATAGTGGAAGGGATGGGGGAGAGAGAGTGGGAGGAGAGAATAAAGAGAGAGTGGTACTAAGTGCGAGAGGAAGGGAGGAGATAGAGATAATGGGGGGTAGAGGGACATAAAGAGAGACATGGGGGTAGAGTAGAGGAGAGAGAGGGAGGGGGATATCGTGAGTGAGAAATGGAGGGGAAGACAGAGCTAGGGGGATATATGAGTACATGAAAGTGAGAGAGGGAGGAGAGGGAGATAAGGGGAGAGAGGGAAAGAGCCAACACGATTATAAGAGATCTTGAGAGTGAGATCTGGAGAGATAGAGGGATAGGGTAGAGAGAGAGGGAGGAGGGAAAGAAGGGGATGAATGGAGAGAGCCAAAAATAGTATAAGAGACATTGAGAGTGAGATGGAGATAGATATAGAGGGAGTTAGAATGATAAAGAGAGAAAGAGGGTAAGAGAGAGAAGGAGAGTGATAGTAACAACAAGGAGAGAGATATAAAGAGGTGGGAGAGAGAGGGGTAGTATAGTGGGAGGGAGGGATAAAGGGGAAGAGGGAGGTGGAGAGAGAAAGAGAGAGAGAGAAGGAGGGAAGGAGGAAGAGAGAGAGAGATAGAGGGGGGACGGGGAAATGGAGGGAGGTAAGGAGGGAAATATAGGGAGAGAGAGAGAGAGAGAGAGAGAGAGAGAGAGAGAGTCTAAGAGAGGGGATATAGAGAGGGAGTGGATGTTAGAGTGTGAGGAATGGTGAGGAATGTCTATGTCTAATTCATGGTCTATGTCTAGGTCTAGGTCTTGGCATGCCTTTCCATGTCTAGGTCAAGGAAATTTATTTCCTTACCATACCTTAGCTTTCAATGTACCAAACTTTATAGTGTGTGAGAGAGTGAGAGGGAAAGATAGGAATACAAAGAGGGTGTGCATAGATTGAGTGTGTTTGAGTGTAGGGGGCAGAGAGAGAGAGGAATAAATAGAGGGGGGGATTTAAAGTGTGTGTGTGAGAGTATGGGTGAGAAAGAGAGGAAGAAAAAGAGGGGAGGTAGAGAGTGAGTGTGTTATAATGTGGGAGGGAGAGAAAGGAAGAAATAGGGGGGGATATAAAGTGTGTGCACGAGAGTGTGGGAGGTAGAGAGAGGAAGACAAAGAGGGGATGTAGAGAGTGTGGGAGGGAAAGAGAGGAAGATGTATATGGGGGATAGAAAGTGTGTTTGAAAGAGTATGGGTGGGAGATAGAGAAGGGCATAAAATGGAAATAGAGAGAGTGTGTGAGAGTGTGAGAGGGAGAAATATGAAGATAGATAGGGGGGTAGAGAGGGAGGTAAATGTAGGAGAGAGGGGTAGATCTAGGACATATAGAGGAGATATAGTGGGGGGTGGGGGGGAGAGAGAGATGGAGTAGGGGGAGAGAGGGAATGAGTTAGAGTGTGAGAGGGGTAGAGAGAAATACAAAGAGGAGGGGTAGACAGAGAGTGTTAGATGGAGGGAGAGAAAGACGTAGAGCAGGGGTAGAGAAGGGGATAGTGAGAGGAAGGGAATAAGATATGGAGACATAGAATGGGGGGTAGAGGGGAAGGGGGGATACAAAGGGAGACAAAGAGGGGGAATGAAGAGAGAAATAAGGGTAGAGGGAGATTGATATTAACAATAACAATGAGGAGAGAGAGAGAAAGGGTGGGAGAGAGGTGGAAGAGAGAGAGGGGTGTAATAGGGAAGTGAGGGATAAAGGGGAAAAGAGAGAGAGAGAGGGGTAGTGGGTGTGATATTCTAAGGCATGTCAATCCAAGGTCTAGGTATAGGTCTTTCCATACCTTGTGATGTCTATGTATTTCCATGTCTAGGTATTAACATGTTTATGAGTGTTATAGAGAGAGAGGGAGACAGACATGGGAGTAGAGAGGGAGAGTGAGAGGGATAAAAAGAGGGGGGGTAGATGTAGGAGAGAGAGAGAGAGATATGAGGGAATGACAGAGAACAAATAACTTATAAGATCATGTGAGGAATTTGAGAAACATGTGCACATTTCTATATTGTGTGCGCATTATTAGGAACACTTGAGCATTCCTAGAGCACGTGCATGCTCTAAAGAATGAATGTGTGTTCTTTTGAATTCAATTTTTTTTTGGAGGGATTGACAATGTGCATGCTAACTTGGTTTCCTCAGATTTAGGTTCAGGATGACAAACCTAGGGAAACGGTTTGCAAATTGATAAAAAACTCCATTTTTGTGAATACCTCTCTACATATTTTTGTTTGATGTTATTTTTCTATAGTTCAAATAATTCAATTCTTGACGAAACTACAAACATAGATTGAATCGGCTATGCAAATTCTAAATATGTATATTTAAAAAAAAAATTAATGGTGTTTACTATTTTTAATCTAGTTTTGTCTCCGCATATATCAATATCCTAGAATGCATGCCTCTCTTATTTCTTCTATAATGTTTTGTTGGCTTAAGCATTTCTCGAATGAGTTATATGTGACACTAGAGGAGACTGATATTTATGATCTAAAAAAAATAGTTTTTGATCATGTTAAGATCCTCTTATATTGCATGAACAAAAGACGTTGTAATTTCAATGATATGTTTTCTTTGATAATTTAAAAAATATATAAAATTAATATTATAAATTTCCAAAAAATACACAACATAAAAAAATGGGTTATATGTAAGTATACAACTTTTTGGAATGAAAATTCATTGTTAAGGTACTCAACACCTACATGAACAAAAATATTTACCTTATATTTTGTTAGAAAAATAAGATATAGTTGTTAGAAAAAAAAAATTGACATAGTTATTCATAATTTCTATGAATAAAAGTTTTATATTTGGAAATCTAATTCAATTTCTTACATTTCGTCTTCTTACACTATAATCAAATTAATTGTAAAAGTACCTTTAATAATCGATGCAAGTCAACAAATTGTTGTTTTTCCAGGTTTGCAATGTCGCTAACAAGTCACGAGAGACATCATTAGCTTGCACTCACCCATGAGAGAAATAATATTAAAATAATATGAGGATTTTGAGGGTTATCAAGAGTTTGTGCATGTTTTTGTGGGTTAGGTTAATGCAGAGGTAGGTAAGGTGGCAATTAATTGTAAAAAGGGTCGTGAAAATGTGTAAGATAGTATGATATAAGAATGGATCAGTTGGATGGAGGGGCATAAGAAGATGAGGTAAGACCTGGTAAAAAAGAGTTGTGAGAATATTCAAAGTATGGGTGCATAAAAAGGATTGTAGAAATGAAGGGTGCATTGTGAAGGTTCGCGTAACTCATGAGAAATATGAGTAAGTTATAGAGAGGGGTTATGTGAAATATGGAAAAGAAAAATGAAAAATACAAAGAATTACTTAAAATATGGGATGGAAAAATAAATATAAGAAAGGAAAATAGAAATGGAAAAAAGAAAATGGAAATGGAAAATAAAATTGAAAAGAAAATAAAAGAGAATGGAAATAAAATAAAACAATGGTTGAGTATGGAATATGGATTAAGTAGAGCAGAGTGGAAGAGGGAAAAATGGTTAAGTATGGAGAGGGGCACAATACATAGGAAAACATTTCGTCCATATAAGCTCTTCTTTCAATCTCTCTAATGACGCTCTATGGTTACAATGATATTGATAATATAAAAAATGGTTTATAACAATGATATCATTAACCCTATGTTATAAGATCAAAATTATTATTTTTGTTGTTGCTAGATTTATGAAAAATAAAATTGGAGGGGCATAAGACGATGAGGTAAGACTTGGTAAAAAACAATTGTGAAAATATTGAAAGTATGGGTGCATAACAAAGATTGTAGAAATGAAGGGTGCATTGTGAGTATTGCGTAAGTCATGAGAAATATGAGTAAGTTCTAGAGAGGGGTTACGTGAAATATGGAAAAGAAAAATAAAAAATACAAAGAATTACTTAAAATATGGGATTGAAAATGGAAAATAAATATAAGAAAGGAAAATAGAAATAGAAAAAAGAAAATGGAAATGGAAAATAAAATTGAAAAGAAAATAAAAGAGAATGGAAATAAAATAAAACAAGAATATGAAAGTAGAAATGGTTAAGTAAGGAAAAAATATGTAGAGTGGAGTGGAAAAGGGAAAAATTGTTGAGTATGGATTATGGATTAAGTAGAGCGGAGTGGAAGAGGGAAAAATGGTTAAGTATGGAGAGGGGCGCAACACATGGAAAAAATTCCATCCATATAAGGTCTTCTTGCAATCTCTCTATCAGACTTCTAGACAAAATTATGAGTATCTCGGGCATACAAAATCCAATTTTGATTCCAAAGTGCATGAAAAAGTTGAGAATGAGGGCTACACCATGAGTTTATCAACATGCACAAAACCTTCCATCTGATTTTTTTTTTTTTTTATTCCAAAGAGAGGAAAATTGAAGTGACCAAATTTTCGATCAACAACCCTTTAAAATATCAGTTCATCATTAATAATGTTGTTTGAACTAATTTTAATGAAATGCTCTATGTTTACAATGATATTGATAATATAAAAAATGGTTTATTACAATGACGCCATTAACCCTATGTTATAAGATCAAAATTATTATTTTTGTTGTTGCTACATTTATGAAAAATAAAATTGAAATAATTACTTTTTATATTAAAATACAACAAATCAATAACAATTTAAAATAAATGGTTATATCCTCATCATAAAATATATTTACCATGTATTGTAAAATATAAAACAAATATTATATCTTACGTTAATGATGATTGAATCTACTCCATACAAGATGAATTTCTATATATTTACCATGTATTGTAAAATATAAAACAAATATTATATCTTACGTTAATGATGATTGAATCTACTCCATACAAGATGAATTTCTTAGGAGATTAGGAGAAGGTAACCATTCGGCTCTAAGATAGTTGTATTTCATAATCATCTAAAAGGGAAGTTGGACATAGTGTACTCAATTATTTGAGGGAGAAGATATTCTTAAATGGTACAAGAATAAAGGATTTGAACACATTCTTAAGTTAGGATATGAAGAAAAATTAAAAAGAGAATGGAATGGACTTAGAAAATGGTGGTAGAGGTGTGGAAACTAACTTATCTTTTATAAAAATGATTTTTGGTGTAGATCATTTTGGGAAATGAATTATATGGTATAATGGGTAGAATATAAGGTGGGATGGACTAAATAGATTTATTTTATGTAAAATGAATAAGGAATCACTGAATTATTTTTTTTGGTTTTTTTTTTTTAAATTTTTGTATAAAGGTTATAAAATATTTAGGACTAAAAAGTCTTAAAATAAAAAAATTCCAAAAGATAACATGTTGGATTGGATTAGTAATAAAGTTGTAATAGGGTTTTGTCATGCTTGTTTAATTATGGAATTTGGATTTCTATAAACAAATTATTACAAATTATTGTTCCATGATGAATACATTTCCTTAAAAGAGAAGGTGACACACATGGTTAGATTAGAAATGGAAGAAAAAAAAATCTTTTAAAAATAACAAAGGTCAAAAAGCTCTTAAATCCATGTATTGATAAAAAAAAACCGTGAAGGTGTTTTTAATGGAGGGTGTCAAGAAGTACATGGTACATGGGTCTGGTGGTGCTCAAGAAGTCCTTACGCATTACATTATTATTTTTTAAAATTTGTAGTTGGGTAAGTAACAAATAATGGAAACAAGTTATTATTATTTTCTAAGATTTGTAGTTGGGTCTTGTGGTGTTAAAGGAGACCTTTTCACTCACACATTATATTATTATTTTTTAATATTTATAATTTGGTAAGTAACAAATAATGATAAAAAGGTATTATTATTTTCTAACATTTATAGTTGAGTAAAAAACAAATAATAACAAAGAAATATTATTATTTTCTAACATTTATAATTAGGTAAAGAGAAAATAATGACAAATTTAATTTTTTCTCTTTTACAAGGAAAAAAACAATAACATATTCACAAGATGTAAAACATATTCACATGGGGAGGCTATAAGTCCGTGATTGAATCAGCTAAGCAACATTACAACATAAGATACTATTCTTTGACACTTATATTAAATCAAATTCAAGAAATCAAATTTCGATTTAATGATGTCCTCATATTTTTAAGAAATTTAACTCACGAGCAAATAACTTATCCAAAACTGCTTTATTAGTGTAGGAAGGTACCTTTACTAAATATGTTTTCACAGGAAGCACTCCCTTGAATCACATAGTCAACTTTATATTAAGTTACGGTTAGTAGGTTATTGAATGTTATGAAAGTTTTCATACATAAATATTTTTTATTTATATTTTCAATTCCATTAATAATTTTCTTGAGATGATTCAAAATGTAAAAAGAAGATTTACATTATTATTATATATTTAATTTTAAACTTTGAAATATAAAAAAAAAAAAAAAAAATTACTGCATAATTTTATAAATCAGTGCATAATATTACATATTGAAGGTCCTTCCATCTTGTGTCTATAGGTGCCCTGAATTTTCCCCAAAAAATATTACATTCCAAAATTTCCCTAAAAACCTGGGCACATCTTTCCATGCTTTCATAATAACCCATGCATTATGGCCCTTAGTCTCGAGAGAGTAAGCCGCCCATATTGACTTTTACATAACAAAAGAGTTAAACTTCAATATAGACAAAAGACATCGTTATCTACTACTTTGATTATTGTTGAGGGGAGAGCCTTCACCAAGGGATGGTGCTCAACCACCCCTGAGGCATAGAGGGACTCGCCCGGCTTATGACAAGCTGATGGGCATGGTCCTCACCTTGAATAATAATGGGCCTATCAGGGGACCCCAGGAGGACAACCTTTTTCTGTTGGGGCATTGTCTATTATGGCTTCTCCTTATGGTCTTTCTCATGTTGATATTTCTCAATGAAAGAAACACCAAACTTATTCTTACAAAAAAGTTCAAATTTGGCTTCTAGGAGTCTTATTGATTCTATGAGTTGTTCATTATCATTTCATTGTTGAGCAAATTCTTGGAGGACTTCATTTTTCTATTGAACCATGGCCTGGGCAATCATGTCTTTGGTGTGCCAGTACACCTCGGCCAATCCAAAGTACTTTGTATCCCTCTTCCTCATTTGACTAGGGTATGGGACCCATTCTTGAGCCTCAACTAGTATTTCTTCCTCTAAATTTCGTTGTCTCTTCATATCGACATCCCTCTATAACCCCACCATGTGTCACTTCTCCTTGTCTAAGAGTCTAGACTGTAAATTTTCCTCGACCTCTAACATGGTTTCTTATGTTCTAGTTGTGGAGTGATTCCTCCTATAGGAGGGCTCATTCTCGGCTTTATGGGATTTCTAGCCCCTACTTCTTGAACCCAACACTTTTCTACAAACCAACTAGGGGTGGCATGGAGTCATCCTCGTGTTTCCCAAGTCTCTTACATCCATATTCTTTCCCATCCACTTCCTTCGCCAAATGAGCTTTGGTATTACTCTAACAGTCTAGCCAATGTTGGAAGTTGTAAAAGAACGGGTGGATCCCCCCTTAGTTCTTAGCTTAGAGGGGAAGTTTCCATCGTGACGAGGGCCAAGGACCCCTTCCCAACAATTCCCTCTGAATTTCCCTGTTTTCCCTATTAATCCTCTCTGAATCACTCTTTTGTCTCTCAAGAGCTTCCCTAACTCATCCTTTCATGTGCATGTGGCCTTCCAGGATGCTTCCTATTAATAGGCTTACCCAATCAGTGGAGGAGCCATATTTTCCTACCTAACGTAGCGTGGGTTTTCATTATCACATACATTTTTTCCTCTACTCTCCTCATGATGATGCCCCAGGTACTAGAGCCGAATGCCATTGGCATCATACTGATAACATATTGTACTAACTTTGGCTTTCCTGTATCATCCTGGATCTTCCTCCCTTTGAAAGTATTCCTTGACACAAATGGACTGAATGAAGCTATTACCTTTTCTTTCATCTCGACGAGGTCCATCTATTGGTTCCCTTGAACCTTATTTTCATCAGTTTTCATTTAACACGAGGGAAGGACATGAGTCCCTCCAAATTGTTCCACTTCACCAATTGTCTCCTCATTGAGACCTTGGGAATCGGTCTCCACTAGACTCAAAATCATGTTTGTTAATGAATCTTTTCCCACATCACTCCAACTCCACCTATCCATACATGGGGTTTTGTGTACCACAACATTTTCCAAATGATCTACCACCACATTCACATGACTTGGGATGACAACGAAGTTTCCTCTTATGGCTCTAGATATCTTTGTGTAACCATAAGACAATCACCAATCCTATGAAACCCTTTTTGGGTCAGTGCCATTTATGAATTTCCTTAATCCCTTCATGGTAATCCTGGAGTCTCCTTGCATGATAAGATATTTGTACTATATTTCCTTTTCTAGCCTCAGTCCCAAGAGCATTCCACTATATTCTACTCCATTTTTCGAGTTGAGCCCCAGTCGAATGGAATATCCATACCTCATATTCCCTACCAAATATCTAAATAGGCCTCCTGCTCATGCTTATCCTATGTTCCCTTTTGATGCACGATCATAGTTCAATTTTATGAAACCTGGTGGGGAGGTCCAATTTCTCGTTCCCTCTTGCCATTCTCCCCAACTCTTAGATTTTTTCCTGGATGGATTTGGTCTGTGGAATCTGCCACTTTATCTCCACTCTCGAGGGATTACTATCTTATTTATACCAAGTTGAGGAGGTGATTGATTCTTGGTGGTTCCCTAAGAGACCTTGCCAGGTCTGGATATGGGTATTGGATGTATTCATGAAGATCCTCTAGTTTCTCTCTTTCTAGTTATGCCATAAGATGAACCCAATAAATATTGTCCATGGCTTGTTTAATTGTTTTTATCTAAATGTTCGTCTTTCCATTATTCTATACTTCTGATGATGTTATGTTGAATTCTATCTAATGTTCTAAATATTGTTTCCCCCCTATCCCATAGCTTCGAAACTTCCTTGCATTCGATGAAC
This sequence comes from Picea engelmannii, assembly GCA_009831015.1. Classification (NCBI taxonomy): domain Eukaryota; kingdom Viridiplantae; phylum Streptophyta; class Pinopsida; order Pinales; family Pinaceae; genus Picea; species Picea engelmannii. Next base: position 397,500 of record ML778769.1, on the reverse strand, counting down.
ATGTGGTTTATTATTTCAGCTTCTTGTCTACACATCATGCATATGGAAGGACCTTCAAATCCTCTTCTTTGTATTTTTCCCCACGTTAGTACTTTCTTGTGAGCCACTAACCATAGAAGGGTAGAAATTTTTGGCCATTGGTGAGTGTTCCAAAATTATCCCCAAACTACCTTCGGATTGATAGCTGGGGTTTCTTGAAGTTGTTGGTATTCTTCCTTGACCGTGAAGTTCCCATTACCTTTTTACCCCCATCTCTTGATGTATGGGCCTATTTTCCATGGTATTATCCTTTGTGTTAGTATATTCTCCATTGCCATTCTTCTTGGCTCCGACTAGGTTACCGACCAATTGTCCAGGGTTTTCCAGTGTCTGAAATCTATTTCCTTTGGATGGGATTCCTCCCAGTAGCGATGGAATAGGATCCAACCTGCCGCTTTCATATCTCTTTGAAGATATAGAGTGATATCATTATCCTTTAGGGATGGTAAATTTTCCCATGTGTCATCCCAAAACAATGTCGATTTTCCATCATGGATTTCCCAAAATATTTGGATTTTCACTGTACATTTGTTCTTCCAGGCATAATTCCAAATGAAGGATCCTGGTCACATCCCATACAACCAGATCTTATCATTGTACCAAGTATTATGGGAATATTTTTGAATTCATATCTGGGCCCATAGGTCCTATAGATTTTTGTTCCATCTCTAGAGTAACTTTGCTGCTAAATTGTAGCCTATCTTGAGGGGATATCTGATGCCTAACCTCCCTTGTGACTTGGGAAAACATTTGGTTTCCTAGGCTACCAAAGCCCATTTTCTCTCCCTTTTCATCCCTCCCAAAGGAAATTTTGTTGGATGTGTCTTAATTGTTGAAGGATGGTTGTGGGTGCTTCTAGGATTGAGAAAATATAGAGGGGCATGGCCGAAAGGATTGACTATATCAAAGGAATCCTAACAGGGAAGGTAAGGAAGCGGTGGGACCAGATGTGAAAAAAGTCATAAATTTTTTACAAGAGTTCCTTTCAGGATGAGGCTTTGGGAGATTTTTATATGATTGGTAGGCCGAGATAGGAGGAGGGAAGTCTCTCTCGTTGAAAACCAAGCAAGCGAGCAATATTCCTTTGGATAAATATAGGGGTGTTCAGTAAGTAGACTTTGTATTTTTCATCGTTGATTTCCATTCCTAACGTTTCCATGAAGAGATTAAGGTTATTTCTAATCGGTCAAGCTTCCTTGACTGTGGGATTTCCCAAATGTAGAGTTTCTTCCACAAATTGGAGATGGGTGAGAGCATTTGATTTTGAGGTGATTTTCAGACCTTGCAAATCCTCTACAATTATGGATCTCTTAATGTATCTACCCAAGCCCTTGGAAAGGATTATGAATAGGAAGTGGGAGAGGGGGTCCCCCTGTCTGATTCCCCTTGAATACTTAAAGGTTTCCAAGGGTGATCCATTGATAAGAATCACATATAAGGCAGAAGAGATCAGAGCCATGATCCAAGAAATCCACTCCTTGTCGAACCCTAAATATTCTATAATTTCTCGTAGGAAGTCCCAACTTATCCTCTCGTGAGATTTTGAGAAGTATAGCTTCATCAACATAAAATGCCCCTTCATTTTAAAGGAGTTCATGGTTTCGTGGGCCACTATTATACCATCCAGAATATGTCTCCCTTCCACAAACCCTCCCTATTATGGGGAGAGAATTGATTGTAGGATGGGTTTAAGCTTGTTAGCAATTACCATCGCAATGATCTTGTAGATTACATTTCATAGGGTGATCGGGTGGAACTTTTATGTCGTTCTAGCTCCATTTTCTTTTGGGATGAGGGTTAGAATAGTGGCATTGAATGCTTGAAGAAATGACCATGATTTCCTTGATTCCTCTACCACCTCCCAAACATCTCTACATATAATTCTCCAATAGGTTTTAAAAAAATTCGTCGTAAACTCATTTGGTCATGAAGATTTTCCCAATGACATCTCCCTAACCACATCCTCCACCTCTTCCATAGATATCTAGTGAATGAGACTCTTGTTTTGATATGTCGATATCAAATTTGGAATCACCTCTATTATCTGGAGAATTTCTTCCTTCATGTACACTATCGACTTGATCAGAAGGGTCATATAGTAGTTCAGGAGCAATGATTCAGTATCATCGTGATTCTCTGCCGCTATGCCCTTAGGTTTTTGTAGAGTTTCTATCATTTTTTGGCTTCTGCACCATAGAAGAGATTTATGGAAGAATTTGGTATTTCTATCTATTTCTTGAAGCCATTGGACCCTAGATTTTTGTTGAATAAGGATCTCTTCCTGGATGTCTCTCTCTGTTATTTCCTATTGAATATGGGATTCCTCAAGTTGTAGAAGTGGTGAAATACCATGATGGATTATTTGTTGTTGCAAATCCTCCATTATCCCTTCTAATTTTATGCTTGCCTCCTGGATATTTTTGAAAACCTCATTGTTCCATTTTTTAATGTAGGCTTTTGTGTATTTTAGCCTATGTTGGATTTGGTACATTTTGGTCCCATTGAGGTTGGATTGACTGTTCCATGATGTTGAAATCATAGGGATAAATTCTTGTCTTCTTGTCCAGAATTTCTCAAATCTAAATGGTTTTGGGTGTTGGGAAGTTTGCGTCTCCCAATTGACTAGGATCGACTAATGGTTTGAGCTTGGGAAAGGTAAGATCTATGTTCCCAATCCTTGATAATGTTGG
>ML778769.1:379504-394761 GCA_009831015.1 Picea engelmannii | reverse complement strand
CCTTGAATCGTTTATTTTCCAGGTATAGTTTTTTGACCCCTCCTTTCTTTTCCTCGAGGGTTTTTATAAGGTTAAAGTCTCCCCCAATTATCCAATGTATATCTTAGTAATCCTCTTTTTGTGTCCTAATTTGGGGGTCCATACACATTTGATCCGAATCCCTGTTCTCCCATTCTAAAGTTCTTATAATGGATGGTAAAGATTATTGGACATTGATGCACCCCTTCTAATTTGAAGGTATCTAGGTTCCAAATGGTTGTTAAGTCGCCTGCCACTCCTTCTTCTTCTATACAAAGCATTTCATTATTCTTCCAAATTTTGTGGGATATCTTACCCATTGTTTCTCCATCACACTTAGTCTCCTATAATAGCATAAAATATGGTTTTTCATGTGCTATCTTCCTTTTTAGTGTTCTTTTCTTTGATGGTGCCTTTAGTCCCATTATATTCCATGATATTACTTAATTCTTATCATTTTGGTTTGGAATGGAAGTACTTCTCTGGAAGCCCCACTACTTGCTGTGAATCTATCAATAGGGATCCTATTTCCTCCAGTACTTGCTTGTGGGTTTTTCAACCTCTCCTATTTTCCTCCCCTCTTGGTTTTTTCAAGTTCTTGAGGGTGTTGCTTTTAATTCCCAAGTTGGTTGTCGAGGTTGTGGGTACCTCTCGACCCCCCTTCCTACCCTCTCCTTTCTTTAGTTCTTGGTATAGTTGTCTGATTTGGCTCTGCTGCATCTTATTTATATCCTACTCTTCATGGTCTTGGATGAGGGATTTGAGATCTACTTCTGATTCCTCAAACTCCATGTTCTATGGTTCCTCCTCCTCCTCCATTTCTTCCTGATATCCCTCTATGTCCGAGGTTTCATTCATTATAGTTTCATCCTCCTTCTTAGGATTTGTGGGTATTGGAGGTTCCTCTTTGCGATGTTTTTGAATCTCTTATATTTTCCAATCTTCTAGGGTTGGATATGCCACCAGGAAGAATGAGCTCTATTCTTGTTTCTCCCCCTTCATGTCTGGTTGTTCTTCGGCTTCTAGTGCCTAGAAGTTGTTCGAACTTTTCTTAGATGTCTCTCCTGTGTTATGAGATCCCTTTTTCGGTGCCTTCCTCTTATTGTGGATCTTGGTAAATCCTTCCCCATATTTTTCCTCTCTCACCTTGTTTTGTTCTGGGCTTGAGTTTTGGGGACATTCCCTATATAAATTCCCATATTCATGGCCTTTTATGCATCAAAATGGGATGTTCTTGTAGTCTATAGGTTGGATCCAGTCTTGGTCTTGAAATGATATCACTATGGATTTTGGCAAGGCTCTGGATACATTCATGTACACAAAGATTCATGCATATGAAGTGTATTTTCCTATCCTTGTTATCTTCGATGTTTTGACATATGAGCCCAATGTATCCCTTATTCCTGTTAGAGTTTCATGGTGCCAAAATTCCTTTGGAAACTAATATAATCCAATCCAGATCAGGGTCGATGTGAAGTCCTCCTTCACGGGGAGAGAACCTCTATGTCCAGTATCTCATATGTAAACCGATTGAATTAAAGAAATAGGTCCCTTCATCAAATATTCTACTTCTAATTGCTGAGCAAGATAAAATTACCGTAAAGAAGCCTTTTGATCCCAATTTGACATCCATGTTGCCTTTGAATTTCCATCGAGTTTGAACCCAAAGCATGAACGCTTTCTTCAATGGCCAGAGTCCCATGAACTTTCTGATAAGTGCATGGTCCTTCATATGCTAGATGTACTATCCGATAAGCAGGGATGTAGCCTCGTACCTCGGGTTCTTCATCGTTTTTGGCATAAATCCGTTTTGCATTTTTTTGTCATGTTCTTGGGTTTGGCCTGATTTCTTAGCCAACTGCACCTTGTCCTTTCCTTTGTCTTTGGAAGTTGGGCTAGGTCCCCTTGACATTGCTTCCTTAAATGACTTTTTATTATTCCCTTCTTTTGTTGTCCGGGTTACTGTGTCCATCTCTTGAGGTTTTGTTGTCTCCTTTTTGTGTCCCTCCGTTGTTGCATTAGTTATGCTCCTCCTCGATCCCTTCTTATCTTTGCACCCATGTTCTCCACGTTGTCGTCTTCTTTTTTCCTCGATCCAAACCCTAACGAACTTTGCCTGCCATTGTCTCCTCCTTCCAACTTCAAATCCCTTTAAACTTTAAAACATTATTATAATATTTTTTAATAAAAAAATATGATAAATTAATAAAATTAATAATCAAATAATATGTTTTTGAAAAGTTAAAGATAATGAACATATTCCTACGGTGAAGGTAATAAAAAAATATGAACAAATTAATAATTAACCTAGTATGCGGAGAGTGGAGGATAAGAGAGTACCCACCGAGTAATTCTTTCATGGTTAATGATTTATTTATTTGAATTATTTGCAATGTGCAAATATGATTAGGTCAATGACAAGTTGTGTAACTTGCAATAACTAAGTTTTTTCCTTTCTTAATTGCAATTTTCAAATATGTTTGGGTCAATGACAAGCTGCAATTCCTAATAAGTTTTTTCATTGCAATTTTTTAAATATGATTGTGTCAATGATTTTTCAAATATGTTTGGGTCAATGACAAGCTGCAATTCCTACTAAGTTTTTTCCTTTCTTAATTGCAATTTTCAAATATGATTGAGTCAATGAAAAGTTGCAATTCCCAATAAGCATTTTTTTTCCTTTCTTAAATTCTAGCAACTTATTAAATTAACAAGAAGGTTTTTTCCTTTCTTAAATGTTAGCAACATATTAAATTTAAACCAATCACATATTAAACCATAAAACACTAGTTTTGCTGCCATCTGACTACTGACTATTAACCCATCCATCGAAGATCCTTACTTCCAAAGTTTCAACAAATATAGTCATTTAATGTGTATAAAATGGATCGCCCACTTATATAAAAGAATGCTTTTCACGGACGTTTAATACACCACCCTCTGCATTCTCAGAATCTTTCCTCGTTGGGACAACTCGTTGTCCGACGGAGACTGTACTCTATTCTAGAAATACAAAAAAAGAAAAAACAACTTTTATTGATCCGGAACTTAATAAACTTTTGAACAATGTAGACTGATCCGAATTTCAACTATCAAATTGAATAAAATTACATTTTATTTTAATAAAACTCTGTCATCTCTGAAATTTCTACTAATTTTAATCCATAAAAAGATATTCATTTTACTGAAGATTAACTTATTCATTTAAGAAGCATGCGTAGAACGGGAGAAATGTAACTGATAATTTAATTCGTCGGGAAACGGGAGAAATGTAACTAATAATTTAAGAATCATGTGCAAAATGGAGAAATGTAACTAATAATTTAATTCATCGGGAAACGGAATGGAACATCTCGATCGAAGATCACAAAGAAATGGGCTTTTGAAAACGTTGCTTCAAAATTGGTTTTCGTGATTTGCGTTCCTTCGTTCATCAAGTAATCAATATGTCACTGCATTATTAAATATTGAATTTCCCAATGCTTTGTAATCCTCACTTCACGGCCCCAAGAAATTACCAAAGAACATTTGCGACGAAGAAATTTCAGGAGAATATGATTGTGATACCTACAGGAATCTAGGGTCAGGTGACGAAAAGTCACAAAGGCCTGGAAATATGCAGGTCTATAAACTTTTGGAAGAGGGCGCTGAAATCACGCACCAAAACCGGCTAACTCCACTGTTTGTGGAGAAAACAGAAAGCAATAGCTGCTCATGGTTATTCTCCAAGGTCCACATAGATAAATCCTTGGTTATAACTAGAAAACCATTTTCACAAACCTTTCTCAATGACGGAATGACTAACTCGGGATCCATTGCACCTTCTAAAAAACCAGCTTGCCACATTAGAATGAGATGAATTTAATCCCCAAGTGTGCAGGGAGGGGAACATGAATGCATGGAAAGCTAAGGGGATGAGCATTATGAGATTAATTGGACTCCCCTTATCCCATTCACTAAAATTTCTCCTTTAGACATCCTAATTCCTTATTTGGCCAGAGTTCAAGTTTCTTTTTATGTGGTGGATTTAAAAATCATTGAAGCTAGCATTCATAGTAATAATATGAGATATTATAGGAGTAGTCTAAACGTTTTACTTTTTGGAAGTTTTCTGGTGATCTTTTTCATTTGAGTTTACCCAAAATCAAGTGAAGAATGGTTGGATCTGCAGATTTGAACGACTAAGTTTGTATAATCCTAGTGCCTCAGCTTTTTTCAACAGAATGAATCCATTTATGCATTCAGAAATACAATTTAAATAATAAAAAAAAATAATTTTGTCCAGATTTACATCTAGAAATTCCTATAAAAAAACCTAAAAATTTAAGTTAAAACTTTTAACCAATACCTATATTATACCATTACCTATATTATACCATTGAAAAAGTTAATTCAAGATTTTTTTTTTTATAATGACTCCCACCACCATTATGAAATCTCCAAATACTACAATTTTGGTTATATTGGAATCCTTTGTGATGCTCAAGCCCTTGAATAAAAAATAAAAGTTTTAGAAATATTGTTTGTGTGGTTTGAAGCTGCCCGGTCCCCACTAATAATAACTAAGAGCCTTCCTTCGAAGACGAAGAAAACACCCACCCGATAACTACTATATCTATCCAACTGGAGCACGCATTTCTCTATACAATTCATTTTTATGTTTTTTAATATAGTATTGTTTAATATTTTAATAGGATTGAATTTAATATTTTATGAATTTTATGCGTTTTTATATAAATATTTAAATATGTTTTTTTTTTAATATTTTATGATTTTAATATATTGTTTAATTATATATATTTTTGTTTTAATTTATATATAAATCACATAATCATGTTTTCATTTATTATATATATTTTTTTCATTCATTAAAAGTTACAATTATATTTATGTATTCATCACATTTTACTTTGTAAATTAATTAATATGGTCAAAGAAGATATATCATATAATAGAGTTTATTAATTAATTAATGTGATCGAATTTAATGTCCTCAAAAAATAAGATATATAATACAACATACAATTTTGAAGTATAAATCAATAGACTTTGAAATAATTATAATTATATTTATTTATTCATCACATTTTAGTTGATAAATTAATTAATGTGATTAAAGAGGAAAATATATAATATAACCGAGTTCATCAATTAATTAATATAGTCAAATTTAATGTGGTAAAAGACGAAGATATATAATACAATTATGAAGTATAAATCAATAAGCCATAAAAATGGTATAAAGAGATGATATAAAATAAAAATATTTTTATTATAAAATAATATAATAAATCAAAATTTTAATAAATAAAATTAATAAACAATCTTTAAATAAATAATAATTTTAATAATAAAATTAATATCATATTTAATGAGTATTTTTTTTTTTAAATATACTAAATTTTCAATAATAAATTATAATAAAAAATTACCTTGAATTTATGTAAACAAGATTTAATTTTAAGAAATAAATTTAAATATTAAAAAGAAATATCAAGTTTTTAAAAAAATAAATCCATGTCACAAAAAGAATATTGATTATAAATTTAGTAAATATAATTCCATACAATTTAAGATTGAGATCATTATTATAAAAGTTTGTAATTTAATATTATTTTAAATGTTTTAGATTTTTTTTAAATATAATAAAAAATAGTTTACAAAATTTTATGATTTCCTTTAAAATAAAAGATTTGTTGATGTCATTTTTTTATAGTTATTAAAATATAATTTCATAAATTATCAATAAATTGTAAATTTCTATAACAAGTTTTTTTTTAATTGAAATTTATAGTATCCTTTTACAATGTATTTTTAGTGTTATTGGTGCAATATCAAAACTTTTTCTATATTATATGAATAATCAAAATTACTATTCACTTTTTTAATGTTACATTTCATTGAAAACAATTATATATTATTTAATAATATTTTAATAGGATTGAATTTAATATTTTATGAATTTATGTTTTTATATAAATATTTAAATATGTTTTTTTTTTAATATTTTATGATTTTAATATATTGTTTAATTATATATATTTTTGTTTTAATTTATATATAAATCAAATAATCATGTTTTCATTTATTATATATATTTTTTCATTCATTAAAAGTTATAATTATATTTATGTATTCATCACATTTTAGTTTGTAAATTAATTAATATGGTCAAAGAAGATATATCATATAATAGAGTTTATTAATTAATTAATGTGATCAAATTTAATGTCCTAAAAAAGGAAGATAAATAATACAACATACAATTTTGAAGTATAAATCAATAGACAATTTTGAAGTATAAATCAATAGACTTTGAAATAATTATAATTATATTTATTTATTCATCACATTTTAGTTGATAAATTAATTAATGTGATCAAAGAGGAAAATATATAATATAACCGAGTTCATAAATTAATTAATATAGTCAAATTTAATGTGGTAAAAGACGAAGATATATAATACAATTATGAAGTATAAATCAATAAGTCATAAAAATGGTAAAAAAGATGATATAAAATAAAAATATTTTTATAATAAAATAATATAATAAATCAAAATTTTAATAAACAAAATTAATAAAAAATCTTTAAATAAATAACAATTTTAATAATAAAATTAATATCATATTTAATGAGTATTTTTTTTTTTTAAATATACTAAATTTCCAATAATAAATTATAATAAAAAATGTACCTTGAATTTATGTAAACAAGATTTAATTTTAAGAAATAAATTTAAATATTAAAAAGAAATATCAAGTTTTTAAAAAAATAAATCCCTGTCACAAAAAGGAATATTGATTATAAATTTAGTAAATATAATTCCATACAATTTAAGATTGAGAACATTATTATAAAAGTTTGTAATTTAATATTATTTTAAATGTTTTAGATTTTTTTTAAATATAATAAAAAATAGTTTACAAAATTTTATGATTTTCTTTAAAATAAAAGATTTGTTGATGTCATTTTTTTTTTATAGTTATTAAAATATAATTTCATAAATTATCAATAAATTGTAAATTTCTATAACAAGTTTTTTTTTAATTGAAATTTATAGCATCCTTTTACAATGTATTTTTAGTGTTATTGGTGCAATATCAAAACTTTCTCTATATTATATGAAATATCAAAATTACTATTCACTTTTTTAATGTTACATTTCATTGAAAACAATTATATATTATTTAACAAAATTTTAATAGGATTGAATTTAATATTTTATGAAAATATGTTTTTTTTTTAATATTTTATGATTTTAATATATTGTTTAATTATATATATTTTTGTTTTAATTTATATATAAATCACATAATGATGTTGTCATTTATTATATATATATTTTTCAGTCATTAAAAATCACAATTATATTTATGTATTTATCACATTTTAGTTTGTAAATTAATTAATATGGTCAAAGAAGATATATCATATAATAGAGTTTATTAATTAATTAATGTGATCGAATTTAATGTCCTCAAAGAGGAAGATATATAATACAACATACAATTTTGAAGTATAAATCAATAAACTTTGAAATGATTATAATTATATTTATTTATTCATCACATTTTAGTTGATAAATTAATTAATGTGATCAAAGAGAAAAATATATAATATAACAGAGTTCATCAATTAATTAATATAGTCAAATTTAATGTGGTAAAAGACGAAGATATATAATACAATTATGAAGTATAAATCAATAAGCCATAAAAATAGTATAAAGAGATGATATAAAATAAAAATATTTTTATTATAAAATAATATAATAAATCAAAATTTTAATAAACAAAATTAATAAACAATCTTTAAATAAATAATAATTTTAATAATAAAATTAATATCATATTTAATGAGTATTTTTTTTTAATTTTTTTTTTAAATATACTAAATTTTCAATAATAAATTATAATAAAAGATTTACTAATTTATGTAAACAAGATTTAATTTTAAGAATTAAATTTAAATATTAAAAAGAAATATCAAGTTTTTAAAAAAATAAATTCCTGTAATTTAATATTATTTTAAATGTTTTAGATTTTTTTTAAATATAATAAAAAATAGCTTACAAAATTTTATGATTTCTTTTAAAATAAAAGATTTGTTGATGTCATTTTCTTATAGTTATTAAAATATAATTTCATAAATTATCAATAAATTGTAAATTTCTATAACAAGTTTTTTTTTTTAAATTGAAATTTATAGCATCATTTTACAATGTATTTTTAGTGTTATTGGTGCAATATCAAAACTTTCTCTATATTATATGAAATATCAAAATTACTATTCACTTTTTTAATGTTACATTTCATTGAAAACAATTATATATTATTATTTCAAAATGTCATAATGTTACATTTCATTGAAGACACCTATATGATTATTATTATTGTTATTTCAAAATGTCACATTTTATAGATGTGTCTTTCTTCAATTATTACTATCCATATGTTTATTACTATCACTTTTTTAATGTTATATTTCATTGAAAACAATTATATATTATTATTTCAAAATGTCACAATGTTACATTTCATTCAAGACACCTATATGATTATTATTATTGTTATTTCAAAATGTCACATTTTATAGATGTGTCTCTCTTCAATTATTACTATCAAAATTACTATTCACTTTTTTAATGTTACATTTCATTGAAAACAATTATATATTATTATTTCAAAATGTCACAATGTTACATTTCATTGAAGACACCTATATGATTATTATTATTGTTATTTCAAAATGTCACATTTTATAGATGTGTCTCTCTTCAATTATTACTATTCATATGTTGTAATGTCTCTTATTACGGAAATTTCTATACCAAACAACAATTTTTTTTGCTACTCTTGAAATGCATATATGTTTCATTTCATTCAAGTTAACCATCTTATAACTTTTAAATTTCACAATATGATATATTATTAAAGTTTACGTCTTAATTTATGAATCTCAAACATAATTTCTTGGATTTTTACTCTTTAATTTGATGTCAATCTCTTATGTCACAAATATTCATGTCAAATTCATAAAATTATTTCTCTCCAAATGTGGCTATGTAAAATATTATTCAAAGTAAAGTGCAATGTCAACTTCAAATATAACATATACTATTCTTCACATGTGTTCATAAAGGTTAATGACATCTTGGAGCCATGTATTGATAAAGAAAATCCTTGAGGATTTTTTTCTAAATCTCGAGGAATCGGTAACTCACCGAGATAACCTAAGTGAGGCCTAGGTTTAGATCCTCAAATTTTTTTTATGGAGGGTGTCAAGGAGTAGGTGGGTCTTTTGATGTTAAATGACTCTTTTCATTGACACATTACATTATTATTTTTTAATGTTTGTAGTTGGGTAAGGAATACATAATGTGACAAGGAAGAAACAATAACACATAATTCTTTGCTCTTTGGATTATATTGAAGACCACCATTGAAAACCAAACAAAACATCTTCACATGTCAGGAGATTATAAGTGGGTGATTGAATCAACCAAGAAAAATTACAACATTTAAGAAATCTTCCTTTAACACCTATATTAAATCAAATTCAGGAAGTAAAAATTAAATTTGATGATGTCTACTTTACTCATTTTTTTCAGGGACTTTAACTCACAAGTAAATAGCTTAAATAAAAATTTAAATATTTTGTTATAGGAAGGTAATTTTAGTTAACAAGTGAAATTGGAAACACTTCTTTTAATCAACTTTATATTAAGTTCTATAAGTTTTGAAAAAAGATTATTTTTATTTTATATTATTGAATGTCATAAAAATCTTCTGATATTATCAATTTTATTGATAATTTTTTTATAATAATTCAAAATATAAAAATAGGACTTACATTATTATTATTATGTATATGATTTTAAAGTTTAAAATATTATTACAATCTTTTTTTAAAAAATTAAAGTGTAAAATATTATTACAACTTTTTTTTTGAAAAATAATAATAAATAAATAGTTATTTGGAAAGAGTTAAAATAATGAACATATTACCTATTATGAAGGTAGGTCTAAATGTGGAAAGATACCCACCTAGTATAAGGAGAGTTCAGGCGAAGAGAGTACCCACCGAGCAATTCCTTGTCAATGATTTATTTATTTGAATTAATTGTAATTTTCAAATATGATTTGGTCAATGACAAGCTGCAATTCGCATTAAGCAGATTTTTTCCTTTCTTACATGGTAGCAACTTATTAAATTTGCAATAAACAGAGTTTTTCCTTTCTTAAATGTTAGTAACTTATTAAATTTAAGCCAATCACATATTATTATGCTCATACCATAAAATACTTTTATGGTTTTATGGTTAAATGACATAGTTTTGCTGTCATCTTACGATTAACCCATCCATCCAAGATCCCTTACTTCCAAAGTTACAACAATTGGAAATAGTCATTTAATGTATATAAAATGGATCGCTCACTCATTTAATGTATATAAAGTAAAAGAATGCTTTTCACGGACGTTTAATACACCGCCGTCTGCATTCTCAGAACCTTTCCTTGCCGGAATAACTCGTTCTCAGCGGGAATGTACATTACATTTATATTATAATAAAACTCTTTAACTTATTCATAACCATTTAAGAATCATGCGCAAAACGGGAGTAATGTAACCAATAATTTCATTCGTTGGGAAACGGGAGAAATGTAATTAATAATTTAAGACTCGTGGGCAAAACGGGAGAAATGTAACTAATAATTTAATTAGTCGGGAAACGGGAGAAACGTAACTAATAATTTAAGAAACCTGCGCAAAACGGGAGAAATGTAACTGATAATTTAAGAATCACGCGCAAAACGAGAGAAATGTAAGTAATAATTTAATTCGTCAGGAAACGGAATGGAACGTCTCGATCAAAGAAACTGAAACGGTCTTTTTAAAACGGTGTTTTTAAAACTTTGCTTCAAGATTTGTCGAGAAACTGAATCGAACGTCTCGATCAAAGATGACAAAGAAACGGTCTTATTAAAACTTCGCTTCAAGATTTCGTGATTTGCGTTGCTTTTATTTGCGTTCCGTCGTTCCTCAAGTAATCAATATGCAAATATGTTAATGCATGATTAAACAGCATAGAAGTAATATAATTATGTTATACACATTATTAAATTTTATGGGTAAACTTAAAGTATGTTTTCTTATATATTTGTGGATGAATGTAGGATGATATATGTTGAAAACCTGTTAATATAGGTTTGTGGTTTAATGTAGGGGAATTTGTATTACGCAACTATTGACTTGAAACTACATAAATGCTCAATAACATTGATGTTGACTAATTGAACTAATTCTTTAATTTTTTTTTGACTTTATTTAATTGTAAGGATTGAAAATTGTTCCATAAATACACATTGGAGAAGAATTTTCTTATTATGTAATGTCATCTAGTGAAATCTAGAATTAGTGGAAAAAATGAGAGAAGAGAGATGCAAAATCCAAATAGAGTTAGAATCATTAGCAAAAAGGAGTGAAGAAAGAGACATAAAATTTCAAATAGAGCTAGAGGCAATGATTGATAAAAAAAATTAAAGATACCATTCAAACACAAATAAATGATAGATTCTTAGGGTTCAAGAGTGAATTGCAGAAAATGAAGGATAGGATTCAAGAAATGGGAAAACATAAACAATCAACCCAAGAAGGAGAGGTTGAAGAAAATCACAACTTGAGAGATAGGATTAAAGAGCTAGAAGAAAAACTAACCAACAATTTGACCCTCAATAATATTGGATATCAAACCCATCAAAGAGGAAATGAATAAGCTAATCCAATTGGACCATGAGTGTAACAAAAGAGCCTTGAACCTCATAATTTTTTGTATAAAAGAAAAACAAGAGGAGGATATGCTAGCAATAGTAAAAGAAGAATTAAATAATAAATCACGAATTGATACAACTTACCTCATAGAAGCAAAGAGGCTAGGAAAAATAATTGATCACAAAGATAGGTTGATCTGTGTCAAAGTAAGTTGTAATGACCATAAATATAGCATACTTAGTAAATCTCTGAGCTTAAAAGGGTCTGGAATATTTATAAATGAAGACCTCATTCTCGAAGACCAAGTTGAATTAAAGAAGGAAGTTCAAAAGGTAAAAGAAGCGAGGAAAGAAAGAAAATGGGCAATAATTAGAAATCGAAAAGCTATTGTTAAGGATAGAGACCATAAGGATAATAATAAATAGGAATTTGGGACACACGTGATCCTTTTTTGGAACTGTTGTGGCTTTCCATGATGCAAAGGTCTTATGATAAGTTAGATCGTGAGTGATATTGATATTATATGTCTAGTTGAAACTTGGGAGCATGAGGAGTTTAAGGTCCCTAACATAGAAGGATTTTTCTTGTGGTCAGCATGGAACAAAAAATACCATCGTAGAGGGATAAAAGAACATTTCTCCTCACATTCAACTTCATAAGATTGACCCTCTCAATGAGTACATTTGGATAGAAATTTCAGACACCAACGCTAATAAGATGTATATAGTAGTTTTTTATTTTGCACCTATTAATTCTAACTTTTATAAGAAAAGTAATCTAGATAATAATTGTCCCTATAATAATTTAGAACAAGATATTTATAGTTTGAAAATTGAAGGTAATATCCTCCTCCTAGGAGAATTTAATGTTAGCACTGCAACTAAACAAACTACTCTTTTAGGTACTGATTCCGACCATAATTCTTTATGACTAGATGAGGACCTTATTTTATCTAATAGCTACAAAATAAGCTCTGAAGACCTAATTGAGAATTTGTTTGGTACTTATTTGGTCAAGCTCTGCAGCTCTCAAGACCTAATAATTTGCAATGGAGTAATGAAGTGGCCAAACTCCAACCAGATGACTTGTATTCATGGGATAGGTAGTACTGTTGTAGATTATGTGATATCTGATATCCTTGTTTCCAACCAAATAGAAAATTTTGACCTTTTAAATGACCATAAACCTTTAACCCTAACTGTAAAGTTGTCCATGCATAAGAGCGTCATTGAAGAGAATTCTCATAATCAAAGGAATTTTCGCTTTGACAAAAGTAAAGTTGACATTTTCTTAAGGATTTAAATAGTAAATTAAATCTCTTAATTTATAAGGACAACATTGAAGAACTCTATCATAATTTTACAGCTACCCTTTCCACTTCTATTAACAAGTTCTCTTTCGAGGTGTCCTATAAAAAGAATAATAGAACGACTAACCCCTGGTATGATAAAGAATGTAAAATTTCTAGGAAATCCATTAGGGATGCTTCTAATGAGTCCTTAAAACTCAATAAGATCAATACGTAAAAAGCCATAATGAAAAGGGAAAAAGGCACTAGATCAATAAAAGACAAGAACAAATTTCACAACTATATAAGGTGGATCCTAAGATGTAGTGTCCCCAAGGCCGAGCCCCGTCACAAATCATGTTTTATGCAAAGAATTGTAAATGTGTTCTATAGGCTGGTGAGCCAAGTGTTGTATAAGTTGTAGGATTATGTGTTTTGTTAGGCCAGGGAGCCTAAGTGTTGAAGGCCAGGAGCCTGTTGATGTACTTGTATGTATGCAAATCAATTAATAAAATATAAACACCGCCAGTGCAGACCGACCACGATGAATGAGTGATGGGGGACTGAGCGTCCACAGAGTGGGCAAGGAACTAGGGGCTGGAAGGTGGGAAAGGGGCTGAGTGATGACCCTAGGGGCTAAGCCTAGGGGCTTAAGCCTGGGAAATAATATTTTAATATTATTTCCAAAAAAGAGTCATGTGCATATTATTTTATCCTAAGTCCTTTGGAAGGACACGTGATTTCCCAAGTGGTGGGAGGAAGGCGTACGGATGGAACGCATGCAGTTCCCAGGGTGACAAGTGTCAACCCTGGTGCATGCAAATAAAATAGGGAAGGTAAGCCATGAGGGGGGGGGGTTCTCTCGTCGATTCGATTCGACTACCATGGGGAAGAGCTATGGAAGCCAGTCTGCAAGAGACCTGCGTGTAATCCTGAGACATAAAAGAAAGTCTGTGTCTGTTCCTGAGAAATCTCGTGTGCGCATTTCCTAAACCAGAACCCTGTGTTGAACTCGAGTGGAAGAATCCTTTGGTTGTTTGCGAAATGCTGAGCTAGCCTATGCGTGGAGCCTGTTCCGAAATCATCATCGTGAGATCATCCTGTGATTGCTGAACCATTTTGGGAAGCATTTGTCTATGTTTCTCGTGGATTGTTGTGACCACGCAGTACTGGACTGCGTGAGGCTTATTGGCGTGTGAGCGACTTCTCCAGGCGAGAGAGTGCGCAAAGGGAGAAGAGAACTCCTGGAAGGAACCCTGTAGCTGCCATAGAGCCCAGAGAATTCCGGTCCGGTCTATTCCTGTAACCCAAGGTAAGGGAGACTGGCAGCTGAAGGACTGTCTAGGTGACAAAGAAGGTGCACTCTCCTGGAGTGGAACAGGCATGTGGGGAATGAAGGTCTGTGGGCAGTGAGCATGGGAGATTCCTGGGAGATATTTCTTCCTGATGATGTGTATGTGCTATCTTCCTTGTAACCTCAGCCTAGCCTAGGATTCCTTGCCTTGGGGTGGAGCTCGGTCCCAGCTCAGGGGTGACCCACTGTTGAGCTAATGAACAGTGTGGTCTAAGGCTGGGAGGTTCTTGGAAGGCCTCCACTTGGTTGGTGAATTCTACAGATGTTCAAAGATAAGTATCTGAATTATGTTTTTATCACATTTGGCATGACTGTGTTGTTCATGTATCACGTTCTCCGCTGTGTAAATGAGTTACTATGGAATGCTATGGAATGTTTAATTATAGCAGTAACCATATATGTTTCACTCTGTAATTTAAATGTGTTTAATTGTGTTAAATGCATGAGCTTATAATGTCTGTACAAATTATGTAATCATTCATGTATAGAATGGTAACTGAGAGGTTTGGAAACCTCGATAGTGAAAGGGTACACTACATAGTGGTATCAGAGCTAAGGTTTTGACACTGAGCCTAGATGGGCCAGTTGAGTGGTCTTTGGACCGAGGGTGAGAGGAGAAATTGTGTTTGGAGGACCAATTTCGGACCCTGGTTTGATCCGAAGCGTCAAGGAGACACTCGACGAGTTTTTATTAAGCTAAGGAGGTATAGAGGTACTATGAAACTGCAGCTGGTATGGTCTATGACCACAGGAAGACCAGTCTCTACAAAAATGGTGTTAGAACCGTCGGATCTGTTTGGGAGGGAAGCCGGACCCTTGT
>ML778769.1:356306-374076 GCA_009831015.1 Picea engelmannii | reverse complement strand
CTGAGTGGAAATGGGATGTGGTAACCATGGATTTTATCACAAGATTGCCCAGAATAAGCAAGCAGCATGATTCAATCATGGTGGTGGTGGACAAACTTACTAAAGATTCCCATTTTATTCCACTAAAAATCACCCACAAAGCAGCAGATGTTGCTGATATCTTTTTAAAAGAAGTTGCACGCTTGCATGGAATTCCTAGGACAATTGTGTCTGATAGGGACCCGAAATTCACTTCGAATTTTTGGAGAGGACTGTTCAAGGGATTTGGAACGAATCTTAACTTCAGTATAACATATCATCCCGAGTCTGATGGACAGACAGAGAGAGAAAATAGAGTAATAGAAGACATGCTGAGAATGTATGTGATGGATAAACCATCATGGTGGGAAGACTACCTGCATTTGGTAGAATTCGCTTACAATAATGGGTACCATGCATCTCTGAAGATGATCCCATTCGAGGCACTTTATGGAAGAAAGTGCAACACTCCAGTGAGCTGGGAAAATCGAGCTGATAGAGTAGTAGTTGGACCTGAACTACTCAAAGAGATGGAAGATCAGCTGATCAAAATCAAACAAAATTTGAAAGTTGCTTAGGACAGGCAGAAAAGTTACGCTCATAGTAACAAAACCCATAAAGAATTCAAAGTGGGTGACCATGTTTTCCTGAAAGTGAAAACTAACAGAATTTCCCTGAAATTGGGAAGTTGTGCCAAGTTGGCAGCAAGATTTTGTGGGCCATTTGAGATCTTGGAAAGGATTGGGCCAGTTGCATACATGCTTGCATTACCTGCATTTATGACTGTACATAATGTGTTTCATGTTTCACTGCTTAAGAAATATGTACCTGATGCTAATCATGTTATCGATTGGACTGTGATCCAGGTGGAGCCAGAAGGTGTCTTGCAAGTGCATCCTGTGCGCATACTAGACAGGAAAAACAAGCAGCTCTGGAATCCATCTATAGGGCTTGTAAAGGTCCAGTGGACCTAGTACGCTCCTGAGGACGTGACATGAGAACATGAAGAAGTTATGCGGGCAGAGTACCTGCATCTTTTTGAAAATTTTGAAAGACTTGCATTGACAGTGTAAGTTGCACTGAGGATAGTGCAAAAATAAGGGGAGGGGGATTGCAGTGTCCCTAAGGCCGAGCCCCATCACAGATCATGTTTTATGCAAAGAATTGTAAATGTGTTCTATAGGCTGGTGAGCCAAGTGTTGTATAAGTTGTAGGCTTATGTGTTTTGTTATGCCAGGGAGCCTAAGTGTTGAAGGCTAGGAGCCTGTTGATGTACTTGTATGTATGCAGATTAATTAATAAAATATAAACACTGCCAGTGCAGACCGACCATGATGAATGAGTGATGGGGGACTGAGCGTGTACAGAGTGGGAAAGGAACTAGGGGCTGGAAGGTGGGAAAGGGGTTGAGTGATGAGCCTAGGGGCTAAGCCTAGGGGCTTAAGCCTGGGAAATAATATTTTAATATTATTTCCAAAAAAGAGCCATGTGCATATTATTTTATCTTAAGTCCTTTAGAAGGACACGTGATTTCCCAAGTGGTGGGAGGAAGGCGTATGGATGGAACGCATGCAGTTCCTAGGGTGACAAGTGTCAACCCTAGTGCATGAAAATAAAATGAAGAAAGTAATCCATGAGGGGGGGGTTCTCTCGTCCATTCGATCTGACTACCCTGGGGAAGAGCTGTGGAAGCCAGTCTGCAAGAGACCTGCGTGTAATCCTGAGACAGAAAAGAAAGTCTGTGTCTGTTCCTGAGAAATCCCGTGTGCGCATTTCCTAAACCGGAACCCTGTGTTGAACTCGACTGGAAGAATCCTTTGGTTGTTTGGGAAATGCTGAGCTAGTCTGTGCGTGGAGCCTGTTCTGAAATCATCACTGTGAGATCATCTTGTGATTGTTGAACTGTTTTGGGAAGCATTTGTCTATGTTTCTCGTGGATTTTTTTGACCACGCAGTACTGGACTGCGTGAGGCTTGTTGGCCTGTGAGCGACTCCTTTAGGTGAGAGAGTGCGCAGAGGGAGAAGAGAACTCCTGGAAGGAACCCTGTAGCTGCCATAGAGCCCGGAGAATTCCGGTCCGGTCTGTTCCTGTAACCCAAGGTAAGGGAGACTGGCAGTCGAAGGACTGTCTAGGTGACAGAGAAGGTGCACTCTCCTGGGGTGGAACAGGCATGTGGGTGATCTAAAAATATGACGAAGACTTGATAAACTTGATTAACATTAAATTGCAAGTGGAATGTTATGTGTTTAATGAAACAGGATCAATTTGCAACACATATTAAAGGATTATTTATGTAGAAATAAGCATAGAAATAATCATAAATCATTGAACATAAGACATAAACACAACAACTTGATAAAGGAGTTCACCCCTCTCCGGGCTACATCTCCTGGTCCAGCCTCCAAATGGATCTTTTATATTAAATTTCTCAAAGTTCTTAAAAACAAGTCTTACAGTGCTCAAATCAACAAAGTGACTGCTCCAATGGCTCTGCAGCGTGCCAAAACCCCTGTCTAGGCTTTGACGGCACCTGAAACGGTCGAAAAATGAAGAATATAGCCTCCTTGAAGTCTCCCCTCCTTCTTTGCTGTCTCTGGTTCTACAATCTGCACCCCCTTGTTCTCCAAACCTGGCACACACGCTCATTTAAGCGTAAAAAAATCCAGTCCCGTACGCAACCGCGCACCTGTACAAACCGTAGAACGGTTAGGGCGCCTCCAGCCCCTAACCGCCTCGACACTGGGCCACATGGCCATAAGACCAAAGGTTGGGCGCAAAAAGGAATTTAACCATCCAACCGTACAAACTTCCGTTTGCAAAACGTGCGCCAATGTAAAAACGTGGGTCGGAGGTTCAAACCACACGCAACACAATAAAAATACATTACAAATACATATATTGCAATGCAATGTTTGTTTGCAATATAATATAAAATATGTATGCCGCGCCCAACGGTCGGGTTAATACAATTTGGGTCATATGCGTGGTAATAAAACCAAGGGTCGGGGCTTAAGCCCCGGCCCGCGCCCTTTTCCCATACCACATACAAACAAACATTAATATATTTTAATTGGTATAATAATCAAATACCATCGGGCGGCCAAATGGCTATTGGAGTGTTGCGAAATCTTTGTGTTATGGGAGGTCCCGGGTTTAAACCCGCAGACTCCAATATTTTTACAAAGCAATATAAACCAAACAAAGGAGGGACACGTGGCACCCAAGCATTAGGCCACGTGTCCTCTTCTCATTCGTTCCCAATACAACACGTGTCAACACCTCATTGGGCAACAATCAACCAACCGATATGAGCCATGTCATCAAGCTGCCACGTCAGCAATATGGTACGACCCTCCACGTGGCCGTACGGACTGTACGGACAGGTACAGTCAGCACCCAAACTTTTACCTGTTTGACTTGGCGGTAAAATCGCGATATCTCCTCCATACGGACTCCATTCGCGAAAATAAATATACCGCCGGAATCAAGAAAACGAGACGGACGCAATGGAACTGTTTTCGTCTCCATCCAAGCACTTTGAAAATTGAGCAGATTTTGATCCCCTGATCAGTGGGGAATGAGGGTCTGTGGGCAGTGACGTTGGAATGACTGTGTTGTTCATGTATCACGTTTTCCGCTGTGTAAATGAGTTACTGTGGAATGCTATGGAATGTTTAATTATAGCAGTAACCAGATATGTTTCACTCTGTAATTTAAATGTGTTTAATTGTGTTAAATGCATGCACTTATAATGTCTGTACAAATTATGTAATCATTCATGTATAGAATGGTAACTGAGAGGTTTGGAAACCTCGGTAGTGAAAGGGTACACTACATAAGAAGTTATGGAGGCAAATTCTAAGCCGTAATACTAAAGAAAATAATAGGATTCCCTTAAGGGACCGTAATTCCTGCCTTAAAAGTCTTTAAGAGTTCCCTAATGCAATGGACACCATTCCTATTGTCCGTACAAAGGAGGAAGTTTTCCCATAGACATAGAGTTCGGGGTTAAGTGACCTGCAAATGGGAAAGCTAAGGACATTGAAGGCTATCGAGATGAGATTTTTAAAATCGAAGGGCCAATCCTTATCCCTCACATACAAAAGCTCTTCAATTTAGCAGTCAACCAAGGCTTCCCTAAACCCTGGACGCAAAGCCTCATTGTTCTATTTTTAAAATTGGGGATAGAAACATTCGCTCTAATTATAGGACCATTATGATTAGCTGATTTTAGCGAAGCTTTATCGAATTATTTTAGAAAAGAAGATTATCCTTTGGTCAGAAAGTCACGGTAAAAGAGCTAAAGGACAGGTCAGGTTTAGGAGATATCATTCAACTGTGGACCATATTTTTACCTTTAGGATCATTGCATAGGAGTTTCGCAATACTAAAACAAAACTTTTTTTTTGTTTTGTTGAATTTAGAAAATATTTTGACATGGTTCCTAGGAAAACATTTGGAATAGGTTGGAAGAGACAAAAGTGCATATCGAGTTGAGGGATGCTGCAATAAGGATGTATGAGAACATTATTGCTAATTTTTAAAAAATTGAGGACTGGTCAAAAGAGATTAATTGCAATATTGGAGTCAAACAAGGTTGTCCCCTGTCGCCTACCCTTTTTGGCATATACATTGACAAGTTAGAAGATTGTCTGGAAAAAACAAGCTGTGTCAGCCCTACTATAACTGGTATAGTCATCAACCTTTTTCTTTATGCCGATGATATCATTCTTATGGAAAGGAGTCCCCATGATCTTTAAAACCAACTAAGAATCCTCAAAGATTTTTTCTCCAATATTGGTATGACTGTTAATACTGATAAGACTAAGGTCATGATTATTAAATCCAATAACATCCCTTATGATACCTTTGTATATGATAACAACAACTTGGAATAAGTGAATTCATACAAGCATCTTGCAATTGATATTCACCACAAGCTCAATTGGAAATATGTCCGGTCTTGGATAAACAATTTGGGAATCATGGAAGACACCATTTTGCAACATAAAGATACTATTAAAAAAAATGTCAAATCAAAATTTAAGGAGAAGATATAGTGTGATAAAGAGTTAGAGGAAAAAAGAAAATTAAGCTATTATAAAGATGTAATCAACCCTAATCTAGAATATCAAAATTATCTATCTATTTTTCCAAGTGTAAAGAAAAAAATAAGCATTGCTAAGATAAGAAAAAATTCTCACGAGCTCCATAGTGAAATTGGGCGTTGGTCATTTCCTAAAACGCCATGGGATGAACGAGTGTGTTACCTTTGTGACATAAGAAGGTTGAAGATGAAAAACACTTTATCTTAGATTGTCCATCCTATATCCATATTATATCTCATTTTCAAAATATTTGTCACACTTCCAACCTTCCTAACCTCTTAACTCAATAAAAGTATGGTGACCTTGGAAAACTTCTCTTAATGCTTGTCGAGCACATAAACAAAATTCTAAATAATCACAAGTAATGACTTACCCTATTACGGTCTGATAGACTAATTCAATCTTAGTGGACGTTAATCATCATTATCATCATCATCATCATAATGAAAGTTATGCAATATTCAAGCACACAAGTAAAATAATCACATAAAATGCAATTTTTTCTATTTCAATTCCATAATTTTGGTAATTAGTTGCATTTTTTTCTATTTCAATTCCATAATTTTGGTAGATAGTTAAATAAAAGAAATTCAACAATAAAAAAGGAATTAAGTTTTTCTTTTTGAAACTAAATATTACATTTTTGTTAACTTAAAGTTAAACCCTTGTTTTACAATACATTTTCCAAGTTAAAATTTAAAATAAATAAAAAAGAGCTTGTAAAAAATGTATAGACTCATTGTTGAATGTAATTCAATGTTAGAGGGTACTTAATTTTTATTGAATTGATACAAGTGTGTAGTAGAAAAAATATAAAAATATTGGTTGAAACAATTTTATATAATTATTAAAGTTGATATTGATGTATGTTTATGAAGAGTTTTCAGAATGCTTGTTACTTTCTATTTATGAGAAGAGGGGTTCCTTGTGTCTTTTCCTTCTTACCGACTACAATGTTGCATGTTTTGTATTCAAATTTTATAATAGTAGTGATTATAGTATTTCTTTCACCAATCAAAGGGTGAATTATTAGAGCCTTACCTACAGAAAAATTCATTGGAAATCTTCAAGCATTTTCTTTCATTTTACAGATAATACTTAGTGAATTCATTGATGTTGATTATGGATTTTAACTCACTAAATAACTTGAATAAGACATGCAACAAAGATAAATAACATGAGAGATAAACCTCACTCTTAGGGATCAACATTTATACATTGCATAGAAATAAAAAAAATCAACAACTTAACTTATCTCACTAATATATGCATGCACGTATATATCTTTTCTAGAAAAGAATAATGTCTAGATGATTTACATGATCCATTCCCACTCACACCAATGGAGTTAAATTTACATGATCCATTCCCATTCACTCCAATGGACTTATTAGTCACTATTTATAGTTGGTGATTAAATTCCTCCATCCAAAAACCATCGAAGGGAAAGTTGTCCATTTCTTCTTCATTGTGAATGCTTGATGACTAAGAATGTCAGTAATTATATATATATAGATAGATATAGATATCCAACATGTGTGTGTCATATGTATTTTGATTTTCAAATTTTATGATAATAATAATAATATAATTTTTTTGGTTAGTATGTGATAAACCAAAAATTAATTTCAATAGATGATAATATAATCCTTCTTATCATAATTATAAATTATGTTTTATTATATTTCATTAAAATTAATTTCAAGTACATATCTCATCTCTAGTTGTTTCCTTTACTTTAAAACATCCCATTGAGTTGAAATCTATATTATAATAACTAAATTAAAATTATATATGTATATATAGTCAAACTTGAGAGGGTTTTAGATGGTGGTCGTACTCAGGCTTCAATTCTAGCAGATCAGAGTGACATTGGTGACTAGGTAGTGTTTGG
This sequence comes from Picea engelmannii, assembly GCA_009831015.1. Lineage (NCBI taxonomy): Eukaryota > Viridiplantae > Streptophyta > Pinopsida > Pinales > Pinaceae > Picea > Picea engelmannii. The sequence goes on along the minus strand of ML778769.1, from coordinate 367,055 downwards.
AGTATACACGATAGTGCACTATGGAAAATCCTCCTCAACTTGTCTATTATCTGAAGGATCACTAATGGAGCACATAGTTTTCACTGACCCTATCCTAAACCCTCCCACATATATTCACCTGGATTGTGTTAACTCACGGGGCCCTCCGGTGAACCACCAAACTTCTCTCTCTATTAGGTGCCTCGATCCAAACATATTTGTTTGGATAGAAGATCCATCTCATCATCCCTATCACCATTCAGGTATGGGTTTCATAGATCCTGGAAGTTTGTGAATCTTTAGGGTTTCATACAGGCATGGGATCCATGTTGAAGGTTATTTTTCAATTAGTCCTTTCGTTGTCGAGAACTCTGGGTGTCTTTTTCATGGAGAAATTGGTTTTCATGGTTTTGTTTGTAACAATCTTGGGCTAGAGGAATTGCAAGGTGGCCTAGTTCCATAGGTCGGCAAAAAACCAAAGAAGAAGAGGAAGAAATTTGTTAAATCAAGGGATGGTTGTGTAGCACTGGTTGTCTAGGAGGATTTGTATGTTAGTTAGATAACGAATTTGGAGGGGAAGGCTATAGTTGGGAAATTTTGTGGTAATCGATTGTCCATGTCCTTTTTAATCTTGTGGATGGATTCTATCTGGATTTCAGTTATTAGGTATGTTTCGACCTTCCATATCTTGTCTCGAGCATGGATAGGTAAATTGTTTTTTGTTTAAAAAAAGATTTAGGAAATATTATCTATGATAGATGGTAGTTGGATCACAATATTTTTTGTGCCAAACCTTCAAATCGACTTTTCGATGCCCATGAAGAAGCCTTGTCTAGAATGACTACATGGATTAAGTTCTCAAAACTTTCTCTTGAGTTTTGGTTTGATGTTGGCTTGCAAGATATTGGGAATTTTTTGGGAAATTTCATTGATGTGGACTTAAGCTAGTTACAGGTCGATTGCATAGATTATTGTTTAAATAAACTTTAGACATGGTATGTTCATGTTTGTGAATATTGTGTGGGTAAATAAGCCATTCACACAGATTCTTGTCTATCTAAAAGGTCCTTCTCGATGTGTGAGATATCATTGTGTAGGCCATGTGCTGAAAAATTGTGATTGGGTTTTCTAAAAAAAAATTAACGGTAGTGATAGCCTACGAGTAAGGGTTCCATCTCACTCAAAACCATCTTCTCTTTTAGTTATATTTAACGTATAATTTTTGTCTCCTACTTAGGTTGAAAGGGTTATTGCTCCTATTTTGGTTCCTTCAAAGGTGGTGCATGCTGAGACCCAACAAGATTTTATACTGGGTGAGAATAGAATCCCCTTGGCTTATAAGGACCCTCTAAATGTTGTGGAACACTCTATGCATGATCTTCTCAAATATGACTTAAATATCTTTCCCTCTAAATTGAATAAGATTGATGCCCTTTGGTAAAAAGTGGGTCTTCTCTTCAATATCAAGAAGCTATATTCTAAATACTCACTCCCACCGATGTCTTCTTCCTCAATTTCTCTTTATCATATCTTGAGGGGTTTAAATGAGGGGCCCGGGGCTGGTGTATTTTCATGTTTGGTTTTGGGGGTATATCCTCCCTTCAGTGATATTTCCTATGGATTCTCAATGGATCCTTCTAGGGATTCCGATGGTTCCCCTCACCTTTTTAATCAGTCATCTCATGCTATTTGTTATTTTTTTCTCTTGGCATCCATAGGGTGAGATCATTACTTTCTTTTTTCTCGAGGTGATGTAAAACTTTGTGATACCCCGAAATTTCAAAATTTAAAACTTATTATTATTATTTTTTATTAGCACATTACGGATCATCATGATCTAACTCAAAAACTTATCATTTTATTTATTTATTCATTAATAAAAGAGGAAGCACACATTAAGTGGGGCTGTTGGAAGAGAGAATTTGTTGATCCAAAAGAGAACTACCAAGTGCCAGAAAAAGGGGGGACAAGTGCCGAATATTTGTTGATTTAACTCAACTAAAGTGACACAAAATTTCAGGATTTTAGGAACATCTGTAAAAATCATATCGGCAGGTGGTCAATGCGAAGGAGGCTCGTACAGGTGTCAAATACCTAGGAAAATATTATAAAATAAAAGAGAACAAAGAGAGTGGGATGCTATTCTGAAGCAGATGTGAAATCTTAGAAAAACTTACATGACATAAAAATACTCATGTAATGCTTGTAACCCTATGAACTACAACAAGTCACTTGGTTAGATTATTGGATCTGGATTTAGCTTGGAGGTGACAAATTGGGCATATGTGGCATCTTTATTCTAAGGTTGGGAGGAACAACCCACTTGATGTATGTTTTCCCTAAATGAATCTCAGTTAAGGGTTGTTCTTCCATTCTATTCTGGATTAAATTATTTTTCGTTTCGTAATCTATGGATATTCTATTCTAGTTAAATTAGTGTTTAAATGTAATTAGTGTTATAAAAATAAAATCAAAGTAGTTATTTATTTATTAAAATACAAGAAATCAATAAAAATTTAAATAAATGGTGATATCATCATCATAAAATGTATTTAATATATATTATAAAATATAAATCAAAGATTATACATAATATTATATCTTACATTAATGATGTCTAAATCTACACCATACAAGATGAAGTTGTTAACAGAAGGTGAACTATTTGGCTTGAAGATAGTTGAATTTCATAATCATCCTATAGGGAAGTTGGAAATAGTTTACTCAACTATCTTAAGCAGAGGATATTCTCAAATGGTTCAAGAATAAAGGATTTGAACACATTGTTAAGTTGGGATATGAAGAAAAAATGAAATAAGAATGGAATGGAGTTAGAAAATGGTGGCGGAGGTGTGGAAACTAACATATCTTTTAAAGACAAGAATTTTTGTGTGGATCACTTTAAGGAAATAAATTACATGGCATAATGGGTAGAAGAGAAGGCGTGAGGGATCAAATAGATTTATTCTATGTAAGATGAATGAATAATCAATGAATTATTTGTTTTTTCTTTTGTCCCTTTTCCTAAACTCTTTGGATCATGGAGGTTATAAATATTTAGGGTTAAGGAGAATTAGAAGAAAGAAACTCCAAAGGATAACATGTTGGATTGGATTACCAATAAAGTTGTAATAACTTATAGTGCTCTTTTATGCTTGTTTACTTATGGAATTTGAATTTCTATGAAAAAACTATTGTTCCATGATGAATACATTTCCCTAGAGGAGTAGGTGGCACACATGATTATATTAGCAATGGAAGAAGAAAAAAAGGAATTTAAAAGTCACAAAGGTCAAAAGTCGTTTGGAGCCATGTATTCATATAGAAAATACTCAAGGATTTTTTAATGAAGGGTGTCAAGAAGTACATGGGTCTTGTGGTGCTAAAGGAGTCCTTTTCATTAACACATTACATTATTATTTTCTAAAATTTGTAGTTGGGTAAGTAAGAAATAATGAAAAAGAATTATTATTATTTTCTAAGATTTGTCGTTGGGTCTTGTGGTGCTAAAGAAGTCCTTTTCACTAACACATCATATTATTATTTTCTAATATTTATAGTTGGGTAAATAAAAAATAATGGCAAAGAGGTATTATTATTTTCTAACATTTATAATTGGGTAAAGAGAAAATAATGACAAAGAGTTATTTTCTCTTTGAAAATGAACAAACAATAACATAGAATTCTTTGATCTTTTGATTTTATTAAATACCACTATTAAGAAATATGTAAACCATATTCACATGTGGGAAGGTTATAATTCAAGTTATTAAATCATCCAAACAACATTACAACATAAGAAATCTTTGTTTGACACCTATATTAAATCAAATTCAAGAAACAAAATTTCAATTTAATTATCTCTACTTTACTCATATTTTTAAGAAATTTAACTCACCAAAAAATAACTTATCCAAGTGGTTTATTAGAGTAGGAAGGTACCTTTAGTTGTAACGACCCTAAATTGATAAATGGATAAAGATTATTAAGTAAGATTTAATTGAGGGGTAATTGCAGTTAACAAACTAATAAATTAACTGTTGATCACATTTAATGACCTGTGAAATAAAATTAAAAGATCAATGAAAAATGATATAAAAATGGTGGCGTATGCAGAGAGGGATAGCCATGGATCCCGAGAAGATAAAATATTAACTCATGACGAAGGACGGAGGACGGAGGTTGGTTGGGAAGTAAATGCGTGAGTCAGCAGGGAGGAATAAGGGAGGGGGATGTGCGCACCATTCAACCAGGAGGGGGAATGGATGTTGTGGACTGACTGTATTGGACATAACAAAGATTATTCTGAGGACTTTTGGACTTGCTGTGAGAACATCGTTTTGGCACTGTGGCTTTTGATCAGGGGAGGCACTGAGTTGCTGGAGGTTTTGGGCACGGAGGGCCAGGATATCCGTAGATATCCTGGAGCTAGGTAGTTTTCCTAGTTGGCAGGGAGGACAGTAGTTTTGGGCAGTTATTTTCCTGTTTGTGGCAGGATTGACCTGGTAGCAGCAAGCGGGAAGGCAACAACGAGGCACATAAGCAACATAAATTAGCATCAGAACCAGGTACTTTGTTAAGTTATGTATTTATTTCTTTCTGCCATGAAAATAGTAGTTATTGATAAATCTGAGTTACTAAAGTTGTTGTCATGAAAATCAATATTATGCTAGGACATTGTTCTTTCAGTTTACTAAATAAAATGTTTATGAAACTTAATGATGTTTAGAATTATATGGGCATTACATATGGTATCATAGCGTCTTAGTTCGAAATCTAGGCCTAAGGGCCAAAATCCCAAATGATTAACTCCAGCCACGCTTAACCTGTAAGAAACACACGTTCAGTTTGGCCAAATAGGACTGATACAGTATGGTATCCAAGAAAATGATCTCATGTATATCACAAGCAACCGTTTTAGACAATACCCTTTAACTAGATCATATATGGTTACTACAGTTTTGGTCTGGATATTTGAAGGAACGCCCTTTAAAATAGTGGTAGCAAACCAGAAAGTTTGAAGGATCATTTGCTATAGAAATGGCTACCTTAAAGCAACAGGATAACACTATTAGGCATGAAAAGGAGAAGTCATAAATTAATTTTCCTTGAGCAATGCTTGTCAATGAAGTTCGGGTAGAATAGACACCTGAAACCGATAGAAATGTCAAGGGAAGCTTCTATTGAAGGCTTGAAGTTGGAAAGATCCAATAATTACATGAACTACACTAAATAAAATGCAAAAGACATTTACGGGACCTTGAAAAGGCCTACTTCACCTCAAACTTACCTGAATGAAGAACTGCCAATGCGCAGGAAATTTAGAAGACTTCTATTGTGCAGGAACAGTGTAAACTAGCTGCCCGTATTAGCCTCACTGGAATTTTAAATAATGAAGAATCTCAGGAACTATAGACCCATATAAATTTCAACCGTGCCAAAGAGAGAAATTTTTATCCCAAAGGAGAGCCATCTATTGCGTAGGATAACGGATCTGCGTCGTCAGATCTCGGACGAAATCCCATCAGCCGTATGATCTAGAAAAGTTGCACGGGGTTTAAGCCCTAGCGTGCATAGGAAGAGTCATCGGGAAATTTGAGTCATCGGGGATTTGTTAAGTCTGAGAATGGAGGCCTTGTGGTTCTCGAAATCCCGAGAATGGATCCTAGCCGTTGATCTTGGCAGGACACGTGTCAGCGTTCTGGGGATGCATCGAGATTTTACCATCAGAGATTTTAGAAGTGTAGAATCGTTGCATAAGGAAATCATGATTCTTGATTTTCCGATAGGATCGGAGCCGTCCAAACAGTGTGACGTGTGTCAGAATATCCCAAAGAGTCGCGAAACGGGGTTTTCGGAGACATGAGACTTGTGCAGGTTGAAATCGCGATACGCGATTTCCCGATCGGATCTGGACCATCCATCGGCAAGGACACGTGGCACGAGATCCTAGCGAGTCGGGGCATCGAAGTTTTCGAGGGTAAAGAAATTGTGCAACAGGAAATCGCGATCCGCGATTTCCCGACGAGATCTGAGCCATCCGTTCACACGGGACAGGTGTCAGGGATCAGACGAAAGTCGCAGATCGGGAAATCGGAGTCCCTGAGGACAAGGAATTCAGGACATCATAAGTCTCGAAACCCCGAGAGTCAATCAGGACCATCCACTTGCATGGACAGGTGGAAACCATCGAGAAACCATCGACGTTTGGCCCCATCGGGAAACCGGGAATCCCGGGGACATGATGTTTAGGCACTTTGAATTTGCGATCTGCGAAACCCTGATGAGTGGGGGCCAGCTGTCGTCACAATAGAGAAGGATGACAGAGGCCTAGTGGAGGCCAGCTATCAGCCAACCGGAGTTCGGGATATCGGGGTTTTCGAGGACATGGAATGCTCGCAACAGGAAATCGCAATCCGCGATTTCCCGACAAGATCAACACCGTCCATCAGCAAGGACGCATGGCGAGAGATCCCAGAAAGTCGGAGTTCGGCATATCGAGAATCGGTGTATCAGGGATTTCAAGGACACGAAACCCTTGCATTATGAAACCGCGATATGTGAATTCTCGACACCATCATAGCCGTTGATCCAAGGGATGCGTGTTCGAGGATCTGAAGGAGTCGGGATTTCGGCATTTTGGGTTTCCCTCATATGAAGGAATCATGACCGGAGAAGTCGTGAAATCCCAAAACGCGACGGGTCCCACAACCATAGTGTTTAAGTGAGGATAGGTGTCGGAAGGTCCAACCTTTCCGAGAGTTAACGACAGGTGCCATCGGAGATCGGGGGATCGTGAATCCTAAGGACGTGCGCTCGTTGACTTCGCAAATGCTGAAACCCCGAATCCCGATAGGAAAATAAGTGGCCACAGTCTTGTGAACACGGTCATATAGACCAAGGTATAGTCATTAAGGGGCTAACTCTTAGAAACTGAGCCCATCGTGAATCGGGAATTGGAGAGGTAAGGGGATCGTGACAGCGAAAAGTCTGAAACCCTGAACTTCGATACAGAGTCGGGGATAAGCCACGATAGGTGCAGAGACCATGACGAGGGAAGATAAGGCCTGTGGATTGGGGCATTCGACAGTGAATTCCGGAGGAAATTCCAAAGAGCCTCTTAGGCTCAGTCGATGAAATTGAACGATCCTGTATACCTATAAAACTATATATATATACACATATAACTACATGCATATGCACAGATGAACACATTTATAGAGATAAACAAAATAAATTGAAGGCAAAACACCAAAATCTGTACAGAGCTGGAATTACAAGAAAATCTTTTGTTCAAAAGAAGAAATCACCATTCATTACCACAGCGTAACGAAAGTTTATGCAATTTCTTAATTCGAATAACCCGCGTTCTTCATGAAGGTACTGAAACTATGCACAACTGGCGGATTGAATCATACCTCTTACCATAGTTGAGGGCGAGCTCCGCAATGTGTACAGATAGGGGGATGATTCCCAATATTTCAGAGAGACTGGACTCCAGGTCTTGGATCTTGTCAGTGGCCACCTCAATATACTCTGTTTCTGCAAAACGAATTGGAGCATATACAACATTAACCAGCGCTAGTGAAGTGCTCAGAACGATGGTGAGGATGTGAGCCATGGAAAGGGAGATCCTGGAAACCTCTGACCAGAGCAGAGGCAGAGCTATGACGGACAAAGAGTGTTGTGAGGCAATTCCTAGCGGATGAGAAAGTGGGACAGAGGAAGGACGCATAGAGAGTTGAAAGGCTGACAGGTGGAGAATGATGAGGTTAGATACGAGGGATCTTGAGGAATCCAGACGAGCACATGGAACCCATGCATGCCCGAACCCTTGGGTATACGTTCAATTATTATATATATAGTATAGAGTGAAAAAAAATAAAATTTAAAATAAATTAAATAATTTAGTATAAATGATTTATATATAAATAAGGTCGAATTAGTTTAAATTTAAAGTAAAAATAATTTGAGTCAAATTAGTGTAATAATAAATTTAAAACTAATTATTTTATTTAGTGTAAAGTTAATCTACCTTAAATTTCGATGTTAACCAAGCTTAGATGCTTCATCCTAACCCAAACCGAGCCAATTCCCCTGATGGAGTAATGTCTGTTTACAGATAAGTAAAGAAAACTTACGCCTAACCTTGTTTCTAAGTTTAAGTAGCACCAATTAGAAACGTCCTGGAACCCACCCTGATAACTTTGGGATGATGCAGGTTAAGTCATACAAGATGGTGAGGACTCGAAGCGGTCGAGGTAGGGGAGCATCGTCACGGGCACCACCGACGCCATCCACACCATCCACACCATCAACACCACCGACACCACCAGCACCAGCACCACCATCGCTCGAACTAGCCCTTATACTGCGCTCGTTGGAAGCCATTAACGAAACTTTAAAGGGGTGCCAACTAATAGGGACTGAAGTGAAACCCCCACCATATGGAACAGGTAATCCAGAAGCATCAAGGAACTCAAGGGGAGAATTTCCACCTGAATACATCACGCGAGAGTTGCAGAAGATCAAACTTCCGAAGTTTGCTCGAAATCGTGCCAGTGAACGCGCAGAAGCATGGTTGGAAGTCATGACAAGGTGTTTTTCCCTAAGGGACTATGCGTCCAATTCAAAGGCAAAGATCACAATTCTCCAGTTAAGAGATAGCACCTTGAACTGGTGGGGCAACCTAGAAAGACAACTACACCTTACCCCAGACACGGTATCTTGGGAACTTTTCGAGCAGAGGTTCCGAAGGAAATATCTACCAGCATACTATGAGGAACAACAAATAGGGGCATTTCATGCCCTAGTCCAAGGAAACAGAACTGTAGAAGAATATGATATCAGGTTTATGGAACTGGTCAAGTATGTTTCGTATATGGACAATGACCAATGACAGGCAGAGCGCTTTGTTTATGGATTGAACCCGAAGATCAAAGCTATGGTAAGGATGTGGAAACCATCATCAGTGGCGGAGGAGGTATAAAATGTGCGTTACGTAGAAGAACACATGAACTTAATAGGGGGTACAAGATCGACATTTCCACATCGCCCTGGATTTGTAGGAAAGACCTCGAGGACATTTACTAGGGGAGGGGGCTCAAGGCCACCACCTTATGGTAACAGAGTCGTGCCAAGGATAGTAGCTGCAGGAATTTCAATGGAAACTAGTGCAACATCTCGTTCATCGCCAACGGTGCAGACAGGCCCGTGACCATCTCTAGGAGCAGCTAGTACTGGCAGGGATTCCAGAGGAAGGAACTCATTTAGGAATCAGTCACATAACAGTGCACCGGTTCTATCTCGTATTGCCTGTTGGAGATGCGACAGACCCCATTATGAACAGGACTGTCCAGAGTTACAATCAGGGTTTGTGCATAGAGAAGGAAAGGCACCAATGGGAAGGTCAGGAAGCAACCACCAGATTTCTACAGTGGTTAATAACTGCCAGACTGAACATCAATCCACCGTAGTGGAGTCGACAGGTACGTTAAATCATATTAATGTTAATATTTTGTTTGATTCTGGTGCGACAGATAGTTTCGTTTCACCATCTATATTGGAAAAGAGTGGGCTAGCAGCCTATGAGCATGATGACTTTAAACAGGTCAAGATGGCTTCGGGGGAAAAACATGTTGTAGGACCTAGTGTCGATAATTGTGTAGTAGACCTAGGAGTGTGCACTACCAGGTTGAAGGTATACGTCACTGCTCTTGGAGCATATGACCTAATCATTGGAATGGATTGGTTAGCAGCACATCGAGCCTTGGTAGATTGTTTCGCCAAGAAGGTACTTTGTATTGATGATGAAGGAAGACCAATAGAGATCCAAGGTGTATAGAGAAAAGTGTCATTACTCTTTATATCAACTATGAAGGTCAAGCGATGCTTGAGACAAGGGTGTTGGCTTTATGTAGTGGAGGTAGTGAAAGAAAGGAAGGGACCCTCATTGGATCAGTACCTAGTTTTGTCAGAATTTCAGGATGTTTTTCCAAACGAGTTACTAGGGTTACTTCCAGAGAGGGAGCTTGATTTTACTATTGAGCTAAAACCTGGTGTAGAACCCATATACAAGACTCCGTATCGAATGAGGGCGCCGGAACTTTGTGAATTGCAAATGCAATTGAAGGAGTTACTAGACTTAGAGCTAGTAAGGCCCAGTGTCTCACCTTGGGGTGCACCGGTAATTTTTGTAAAGAAGAAGGATGGATCCTTATGACTGTGTATAGACTACAGGGACTTGAACCATGCTACAGTGAAAAATAGGTACCCAATGCCGCGAATAGATGACTTCTTCGATCAGATGAAAGGAGCAACGGTATTCTCAAAGATCGATTTGTGATTTGGGTATCATCAGTTAAGGATTAAGGAAAATGATATTCCAAAAACTGCCTTTCGAACCCGATTTGGACATTATGAGTTCGTTGTGGTACCTTTCGGATTGACTAACGTGCCAACAGTGTTCATGAGCCTCATGAACGCCGTATTCTGGAAGTATATAGATCGATTTGTAAAAGTTTTTCTGGATGACATTCTCATCTATTCCAGGAATGAAAGAGAACACGAGGAACACTTGCAAATAGTGTTGTCTTGCCTTAGGGAGAAAAAATTGTATGGGAAGTTGTCGAAGTGTTCCTTCTTCCAGAAAGAGATCCACTATTTAGGCCATATCATTTCAGGCGAAGGAATCTCGGTGGACCCAGAGAAGGTAAAGGCCATTCTGGAATGGCCAGTGCCGAAAAACGCACATGAGGTGAGAAGCTTCAT
>ML778769.1:334697-354891 GCA_009831015.1 Picea engelmannii | reverse complement strand
TAGAGTTTGCCTACAATAACAATTATCATAGTTCCATTGGGATGCCACCATACGAAGCTTTGTATGGAAGACCATGCAGAACACCTTTGAGTTGGGATAGACTAGAAGACCGAGTAACAGTTGGGCCAGAATTGATTCAGGAAATGGAGGAACAGGTGATTCAGATCAGGCAGAGGCTAAAGGAAGCACAGGATAGGCAGAAAAGTTATGCGGATGCATACAGGACCGACCGGAGTTATGAAGTGGGGGACCAAGTTTTCATTCGTATCAGGACTAATAAGAGCACCATATGGTTTCGGAAGGGGACAAAGTTGTCACCTCTGTTTATAGGACCATTTAGGGTCCAAGAGAAAATTGGACCCGTTGCCTATCATCTCGTACTGCCACCCCACTTGCATAAAACTCATAATGTATTTCATGTATCTATTTTACATCATTATGTTTCTGATGAATCACATAAAGTAAATTGGAAAGAATTGCAAGTATCAAATGTGGGAACCCTCACGGTAGAACCGTTACGTATACTAGACCGTAGAGTCTGACAGCTCAGAAACCGTCTGGTAGACCAAGTTAAGGTCCAGTGGGACAAGTATAGTCCAGGATCTGCTACTTGGGAGGACGCCGAGACACTACAGCGATATTATCCCTCACTATTTTGACCACCTCGAGAATATGTTTCTCGAAGGTGGAGTGTATGTAAAACTACCTTTTGACTTAGACAACCAGGATTACCTGAGGCCTATACACTTTATTTCCTAGTCACAGTGAAACTATTAAGTGATATATTTAAACTCTAAACTTATGAATAGTAATGAATGTTTAAGTGTTATTGATGATGATGCATGTAATGCGATCTATTATGTGAATGAAAATTTTATGAATGTTTAAATGCTATTGATGATGATGTATATGATAAGACATATTGTGAGAAAGAGAAATTGTTGAATGTTTGAATACCATTAGAATGATGTTGGATACGATGAAATCTATTTTGGTAAATAATGATCTTGTGAATGAGTAAAGAGTATGAATTATGGGATATTTTGAAATCTAATTCAAATGGGAAAACTTTGATGTTAATGTATTGGTACAGGGATACCAAATTGAAATAATGAAAGTATGCAATTATATGATGATAATGCATAGAAATATATGAGTTTGTGTTGCAGACTAATCTGCAGGTTATGGGATATGAAATAGCCAAGCGATAATGATGATGAAAGTGGATATCAGGACCACTAACTGGAAAACATTATGGAATGAATAATGTGTGTGAAATTATATTGATTTGGAAGCATTGTTTTGATATGTGGACTAGTGCATGATTATGATTTTGGTACTAACACTGCCCAAAACTGAATAAACGATGACAAAACCTCTAGCAACACAGTGCCCCTGTATGTTCCATTGTAGGGTGTTGACCCTGGTTCTGTTAGGAGGGGTGGAGGCATTTCCCACAGAGTATCCTCCATTATATGGTGTTGACCCTGGTTCTGTTAGGAGGGGTGGAGGAATTTCCCACCGTGTATTCTCTGAAACCTGAAGTCCTGGGAGGACAGTGTTGGTTCACTCTCCCCAAGACGTGTGATGAGGATTGTCAGTTGCCTGCTAGGGAAGCTTGGCTGAGATAGCGACACTTCCACTTACGGGTTCTATTTGGAGTTAGGTCAGTATAGCTGACGCTCCAAGATAGTCTAGCAGAGGATGGATAGGATGGGAGACAGAAGTAGGTTAGGAAGGAAGGATGAGTAGAATAGTTGAGACATATGGAGATCTGTTTTGTGATGGAATTTGATGAAGGGAGAAATGTGTATATATGAATATTCATTAACCAAACTATAGTTGTGTAAAATAAAATTGTTAAACTGGATAATTGTGATTAAAGAAATTTTTAAACAATTGATTAATTGTTGTCTTTTATAAAAGACTAGTCTTGTTGACTGAATTGACTGCATGCATAAATTACTAAAGGATGACAATATGATTATTATTACATGCACGAGGCTTGCATGTACTAGCTACACATGCATTTCTCGTACATATACACTAGTATGTATGAGCTTTCTTGACTTATTTACTGTTAATGCAGTTACTTGTTGTGAATGTATGAACCATGCTCTTTTCCTTTGTACCATCAGATACCTTGAACTTTGGGACGAAGTTACTTGAAGGGTGGGAGTATGTAACGACCCTAAATTGATAAATGGATAAAGATTATTAAGTAAGATTTAATTGAGGGATAATTGAAGTTAACAAACTAATAAATTAACTGTTGATCACATTTAATGACATGTGAAATAAAATTAAAAGATCAATGAAAAATGATATAAAAATGGTGGCGTATGTAGAGAGGGATAGCCATGGATCCCGAGAAGATAAAATATTAAATCATGACGAAGGACGGAGGACGGAGGGTGGTTGGGAAGTAAATGCGTGAGTTGGCAGGGAGGAATAAGGGACGGGAAGAGGGGGATGTGCGCACCATTCGACCGGGAGGGGGAATGGATGTTGTGGACTAACTGTATTGGACAGAACAAAGATTATTCTGAGGAATTTTGGACTTGCTGTGAGCACAACGTTTTGGCACTGTGGCTTTTGATCAGGGAGGCACTGAGTTGCTAGAGGTTTTGGGCACAGAGAGCCAGGATATCCGTAGATATCCTGGAGCTAGGTAGTTTTCCTAGTTGGCAGGGAGGACAGTAATTTTGGGCAGTTATTTTCCTGTTTGTGGAAGGATTGACTTGGTAGCAGGAAGCAGGAAAGAAACAGCGAGGCACAGAAGCAACATAAATTAGCATCAGAACCAGGTACTTTGTTAAGTTATGTATTTATTTCTTTCTGCCATGAAAATAGTAGTTATTGATAAATCTGAGTTACTAAAGTTGTTGTCATGAAAATCAATATTATGCTAGGAAGTTGTTCTTTCAGTTTACTAAATAAAATGTTTATGAAACTTAATGATGTTTAGAATTATATGGGCATTACATTAGTGAACATGCTTTCACATGATGCAGTCCTTTCAATCACAAAGTCAACTCTAGGTTAGTAGGTTATTGAATGTTATGAAAATTTTCTTAAATAAAGTTTTTTCTATCTCTATTATAAATTTCATCAATAATTTTATTGAAATAATAAAAAATGTTTACATTATTATTTTATTTAATTTTAAATTTTAAAATATTATTATTATGTTTTTTAATGAAAAATATAATAAATTGTTAATTAAGTAATATATTTTTAAAGGAGTTAAAGATAATGAACATATTCCTACCATGAATGTACATCTAAACTTGAGAAGAGGCCCACATAATATGAGGAGAGTGAAGGGCAAGAGAGTACCCACCGAGTAATTCCTGCTCAATGATTCATCCGAGTAATTCCTGCTCAATGATTCATTTATCATTTACTTGAATTAAATGGAATGTGTAAATAGGATTTGGTCAATGATAAGTTATGCAACTTATTTTTTCTTTCAATTTTCAAATATGATTGGGTCAATGACAAGTTGCAATTCCCAAGATGGAATCGAACGTTTCGATCAAAGATCACAAAGAAATGGTTTTTTTAAAACGTTGCTTCAAAATTGGTTTCGTTCTTTGCATTCCTTCGTTCATCAAGTAATCAGTATGTAAATATATATTCGCATATTTCTCCTGGGACAGTTCAAGAAGGAGAAGAGTCCAGGCCTGGATGGTTGGAACTCTGAATTCTTCATTTTCCTTTTTGATTTGCTTGGGGAGGACCTTCTTGCAATGGTTGAAGAGTTTAGATTTTAGGGCTCTATAACAGGTGGTCTAAATTCTACTTTTCTGACCTTGATTTCGAAATCAGATTGCCCAAAAAAATTTGACGACTTTCACCCTATTTCATTTTGTAACTTCTGTTATAAGATCATTTCCAAAGTAATTGATAATTGATTAAAACCTTTGTTTTCCAGTTTTATTTCTCCTGAAAAGTTGGAATTTTTAAAAGGAAGACGTATCCAGGATGCTATTGGGGCTGCCAGCAAAAGTATTCACAGCATAAAAAAGAAGAAGATTAAAGCTCTAGTGTTGAAGATTGATTTACCGAAAGCCAATGATTGTATTGATTGGAGTAAGCTCTGATTGATTCTTCTTAAAGTGGGCTTGGGAATTCAATTAACAAATTGGATTATGTCTTGTGTAACTTCCTCGTCCTTTGCGGTCCTAGTATATGGAGAACCTTCGTAATTATTCAGAAGCGAGAGCGAGGTCCGCCAAGGATGTCCACTTTCCCCTCTTCTCTTCATTCTTATGATGGAGGGTCTTAGTTTACTGTTGAAGAATTCAACAGCTCAAGGATTGATCTTAGGTATTAATGTTTCTAGAATGACAAAAAATTTGCACCTGCCCTTTGTAGATGACGTTCTTATTATGTCAAAGGCTAGTCTTGTTGAATGGAAACAAATAAAAGCTATCATTGAGTTTTTCTACAACACTTAAGGACTCTCAGTAAGTTAGTAAAAAACAATTGTTATCTTCGAAGGCTTCAATGAACTGGAACTATCTTCGTTCAAATCTCTCCTTAATTTTTCTTTCAGTGAACTTTTAGAGGGATTTAAGTCTTTGGGGTATTTTATAAAGAGTGGTCCAAGACGAGCAACAGATTGGGGCTGGTTAGTTTCAAAGTTCTCTCAGAAAATCATGGATAGGTATAACCAGTGGATCTCTTTAGGGGGCAGATACATTCTCATTAAATCCATCCTGGAAGGCCAACCGATTTTCTGGATGTCTCTGGAGTCTTTGCCTCACTCTATTCTCAATAATATCCGTAAAATGATTTTTCATTACTTATGGAATGGATGATCAAACTCTTGTCAGTGTCATCTTTGCAGATGGGATCTTCTCGCCAGACTAAAAATAAACGGGGGTTCAGGATTTCGAAATCTCTATCATTTCAATTTGGCTCTCAATGCTACAACCTTATGGAGGCTTCTCACATATCAGAGCATCTGGCATCAGGTGGTTATGGATAAGTATTTAAATTCTACCTCTCTTGTAAATTGTCTCAGATAGCCTCAACATAATCGGCTTGCTGTCTCTAGACTGTACTCAATATTTCTTAGATCGCTTCTGATTATTCTTCAATGGCTCTATTGGAAGCCAGGGGCAGGGCACCTTATTTCCTTAGGCAAAGACAAGATTCTAGGGATGGGAGACCGATCGATGCTTAGTTCAGATCTTGTACAGGATTTGAGTGATAAACATATCAAATCCTTAGCTCATGTTTCAAACAATGTTGAGCCGACTTCCCTGGCAATAGTTTGGAAAACCAGTTTTGAACTGAATCTGACTAGAGCATGTGCGACAGAGTGGAATTCCTTCACTGTTGAGTTGAATAAAGTTAGAATAATTCTACGGGGTGACCAAGAAGACTCACTTCTATGGTCTAGAGGGGTCTATTCAGGGGTTTCCTTCGTTAAAAATTGCTATAATGCAATCATTTCCACTCTCAATTTTTCTGTCAGTCAAGGATGGAAAACATTTTTATGGAAACAGAGAGTACAACAAAAGATCATTCTATTCTTCTGGTTAGCAATGGAGAACAGGTTATTGATGTGGGACAATCTTCAAGCGAAAGGGTCGATCGGTCCAGGTTATTGTATTCTGTGTAAGCATCATGACAAAGACATTCCACATCTTTTTATTCATTGCCAATTTTCGAAGGAGGTATGGCTACATTGTACGCAGGTGCTGAATTTGAGAACCCAGTGGATTTGAAATACTCTTAGTGAGTGTATGGACAAGTGGAACAACATGTTTGACTTATCAAAAAACCTCCCTTTGCCAGTCTGTTGGCACATTGGCTGGACCGTAATAAACTTCTCTTTGAAGGAAACAACCCATCAACAAGGGGGACTGTAATTAAGGCCATGGGCGCACTTGGGAATATCTCCATGACTGAAAAAGTTATGAAAACAAATTCCTTATATATGTGTCTTTGAAAAATAGGGTTTTGTGAGAAATTTATAAGGGTATTGCTTCTGTTGAATAAAACACTTCCCCAACAGTTTTCTTGTATTGGTGATGCTAACTGTTGTCAGGCTACCACGTAGGGGTCCAATCTTGATACACCCTATAATGACTATTGTTCACATTACTTTCTATGGCATTGAATTTGGGGAGGGTTTGGGAGTCCAACGTTGGGGTAAGATATTGGTTCGAAACCTATCTTCTTCACAACTCGATTTATACCTGTCTAGGTGTTAAGGAAGTCAACGTCGTCATTTACTATGTTTAAATCTATTGCTTATTGTAGCTATAATTTTGTTCTATTATAATTTCTTCTCATTCAAGGTACTGGTATAATCACTAATGGTGTGATTTGTTGAAGCAAGGACCCATCAGAAACTTGTTGTGCACTTCCCCCACGTCTCGGATAACCACTCAGGAGGCAAGCGACAAGGAAAGAAAACGACGCGACCACCAATGTGGAAGTTAAGTATTCTCTGGTACATTTCATTAATAATAATTATCACTTCTGTTTGTGTTATGTTGCTTCTTGTAAATAATTTACTAATTCTAGGAATTGATAACTCTTTCAGGCCTGTGTAGACGCAAGGTCTCCGAAGCTTCCTCTTCGTCTTCGATATAAAGGTATTTGAGTTCCTTTTTCTATTAACTACTCAGGGGACCCAGCAAACAGGATTACAAATTTTGGCCTGTGGGTGTTTGATAAAGGCACCATCTGTAATCTTAAGTTTAGGTTCGACAACCATGAGTAATGATAATTCGAAGGTTTTCCTACGAGAATTACATTCCATTTTGAATGAACACTGTAATGGCTATTGTATTAATCAAAAATTTTCACTGTTCGGAAGCATCCCGGACTGACACTTGGTCATTAAGACCGTTGTTTCAATTTCCTTTTAATCATTGTATTATTTGAATCTTACAGTTATAAACAGTTTTGGAAGGATTATCTATGATTTGAAGGACTATTTTCTTAAAACATATTTCTTTCTTTTACTCATACATTATGTATTACCTCGATGAGTCTATAGTATTCCTATTTTTTCTTTACTGTTGAAAAATATTTTAGGGTCGAGGTTTATCCGAGTCAAGTGTTAAGATATGGCCAGTGGATGCTTACTTATATATATATATATATATATATATATATATATATACAAACTTACAAATATACATATTCGTATCTATCCTTTTGGTCACTTTTACTTTGTAGGGTAATTCTATATTGTTAGTAATAATTTTCACTTTCACATTCAGGATGCTTATACCAAGGCTTGATAATACATTATGTCATTTTCTAATTTGCACTACTGTAGAGGTTTATTTTCCATTGTAATGCATACATTTTAGTTCATGTAATAATACATAAGAATATATGTGTAGATATGTTTTCCCTTGATTTTGTTTACTTTCAGATCCATAGATATATAATTAAACTTCAAACCGAACTCTGTGTATAAATTCTTACAGCAAAAATAATTACTTACAAGGTATAAAGACTTACAGAAATACAACAACCCGATTTGTCCTAACAATAAATAAAAAAAAGGAACAATTCTAGTATTCAATGAGACTTTGACTCAACCATAAATGTCATTCAACATTATATTTGTAAGGTATGCTATCAGATTCATACACCATTCATTTGGATAGATTTCGCCCGGGAGTATTAAATCCATAATAAATTTAATAGTCGCACTACAACTGTGACTGAATCATTTAACAAAAATGGGAAATAATTTGATTCAAATTCAATAAATGCATCACATCAGATATAAGATCATTCATGCAGAGAGGGATAGGAGACATATCTGAACCGATTAGTGGGAAATCAAAAGGAACAACCACGTTCCTCCTAGCTATAGAATAGGGCAATCAAAATCACTTTCCCCAATTCACCCCCTAGTCTGACCATGAACCCATGAGGGTGAACTTGGAAACTCTTCCTCAACAATGTCCTTCAATTCCATCCCATTCCTCTTGCCTCACACTCATTTCGTAGTGTTCATAACAGCAAGGGAAAAATCATTAGTCTCTTTCTCCCATCATACTTGGCAGCATCCTACCTCCTCACATATGCTATTTATCAATCCAAGTCTATTTGCCTAGGTCTTTTTCCCTCCCTTGGGGATTTTCGTAGCTTTATAAATCCCTGATTTTCAGGGGTTTCTAGTGGCCAAATCCCTAATTTTCCACTTGTAATAATCATCCCAGAGGTGGTTCCAACATGTTCCCCACTCATGGAGTCATGGTCAGCTAATTTTAACATGGTTGTTCCATTTGTCCTCCTACAATCAATATAAAATATTATGTTTTCATACAAGTGTCATAGTCAAATAGTTAGTTGGCTCAAATCAAATCTCTGCCCAACATTCATAATAATTAATTACAATTATTAATTTCGAAATTCGGAATTTCCATAAATGGCAAAAATCTTCCAAATTTGAATTTACTAAAAATAAAATAATTTCCCAATAAATTTAAATTTCAAAAATATTTTATTTTTGGGGATGTCACATCCTTTCCCCCTTTAGTAAAACACTGTCCTCAGTGTTCGTCCCTTCCTTGGAACAGGGTTGGATGAGATTTCCACAAATATCCCTCCAACTCCCAAGTGGCCTCCTTAGGACTAAAGTGCTTCCATTGCACCTTTACCTGAGTGACGGCTCTGTTCCGAAGTGTTATTTCTCTCCAGTCCAGAATACACAGGGGTTCCACCTGGAATTCACCTTTGGGTTCCACCTACACCAAGTTCCAATCAATCATATGAGTAGGGTCATGAATATATTTGTTTTAACAAAGAAACATGAAATACATTATGAATTCTTAGATTAGCGGGAAGTGCAAGTTGGTATTCTACGGGTCAAATTCGAGCTAGTATCTCGAAGGGCCCACAAAACTTGGGTGCTGGCTTGACACAGTTCCCTAATTTCAATGATCTCTTTCGTGCTTTGACCTTCAAATAAACGTGGTCTCCCACTTGAAATTCCAAGTGTCTTCTTTGTTGATCTGCATAGCTTTTATGTCTGTCCTGTGCTTCTTTCAAGTTCTGTTGTACCTTCCTTACAATGTTCTCCATTTCTTGGAGCATCTCTGGTCCAACCATGAGTCTGTCAGTTGGGTTGTCCCAACTAAATGGAGTCGTACACTTTCTATTGTATAGTACTTCGAAAGGGATTAGCTTTACCGACGTTTGGTACCCATTGTTATATGAAAATTCTACCAAGTGTAAATAATCTTCCCATTTGTTTGGTTTTGTTCTTACGTACATGCATAGCATATCCTCCATGATTTGGTTTGGCCTTTCGGTTTTTCCATTCGTTTGTGGATGATAACTCGTACTGAAATTCAGATTAGTATTTAGCCCTACAAAAAATTCCTTCCAAAAAGTGGATGTGAATTTTACGTGTCTATCTGAAATCACCATTTTAGGAATACCATGCAGTCTAAAAATGTCTTTCATGAATATTTCAGCAATGTTTATATCTTTAAAAGTAGACTTTACAGGAATGAAGTGTACAGACTTACTGAGTTTATCGATTACAACCATGATAGAATCATTATGTTTCTGATTTTTAGGCAAACCTGTTATAAATTCCAACGATATGGTCTCCCATTTCCATTCCGGTACTGGTAATGGCTTTAATAGGCCAATTGGATGCTGGTGTTCGGCCTTAACCTGCTGACAATCCTGGCACCTAGCCAAGTATGCTACTATTTTTCCTTTCATATTAGGCCAGTAAAATAGTTTTCTAAGTGTCATTATTGTTTTCTGGTAACCTGGGTGGTGAAAATACAGTTTCTTATGCACTTCGTCCAAAACTGTTAATTTTAATTCTGCTGAATCTAGTATGTAAAGTCCACCTTTAAATCATAATAGTCCCTTTTTGTCGATACTTAGATCTATATTATCTGAGTTTGCGGTATTGTTTTGTAATTCTTCCATCATCTTAGTGTAATTTCTGTCATTAATACCTATCGTCCTTATCCTTTGTTCCAGATCATTTTCTTCCCTACTGACGTTTATCTCAAATAACCCATGGACTCATCTTCTTAAAGCATCTGCTACTTTATTTTCCTTACCCTTGATATGTCTGACCTCGAAGTCGAATTCTCTCAAGAAGGCTAGCCATATTTCTTGCCTTGCATTTAGATCTGATTGGCTAAACAGATATTTAACACCATTATTATCTGTCAATAGTAGAAATTTTCTTGTCATTATGTAGTGTCGCCACATTTTTAAGGTGTGTATCATTGCTGCCAATTCTAAGTCGTGAATGACATAATTCTGCTCATGTTATTTTAATTTCAGGGACTCGTAACAAATCACGTGCCCTTCCTGAGTTAGGACACCACCTAGTCCCTCTTTACTTGCATTAACACAAACTGTGAAGTCTTTATTCGGGTCTGCTACCTTAAAAATGGTCACCGATGTCAATAATTCCTTCAGCTTGTTAAAGATGTCTTGACATTTTTGCGACCAGTTAAACTTGGTTCCTTTCTTTTGTAATGATGTGATAGGGTATACTATCTTGGAAAACCATTCTATAAATCTGTGATAATATCCGGTGATTCCCAAGAACGACTGGATATCTTCCACACCCTTAGGTACTGGCCATTCCATAATGGATTTTACCTTTTTCGGGTCTACGGAAATACCTTCTGTGGAAATGACATGTCCTAAATATTGTATTTCCATTTGATAAAAGTCACACTTGTCAAATTTTGCATATAGTTTGTGTTTCCTCAACGTTTGCAGAACTATTCTTCAGTGTTCATCATGTTCCTCCTCCATTTTAGAATAGACCAGAATATCATTGATAAATACTACTACTAACTTGTCTAAGTACTGACTGAAAATGTTGTTCATCGGGCACATAAATGTGGCTGGTGCATTAGTGAGTCCGAAAGGTATGACTACAAACTCGTAGTGTCCATATCTTTTTCAAAAAGTTGTTTTGTTTATGTCCTCGTCCCTTATCCTAACTTGATGATAACCGGATAATAAATCCAACTTTGAAAATATCTTGGTCCCACCAACTTGATCGAACAGATCATTTATCCTTGGTAAGGGGTATTTGTTCTTAATAGTCATTTTGTTCAGTTGTCTCTAATCGATACATAGTCTTAGAGTACCATCTTTTTTTTTCACAAAGAGGACTAGTGCCCCCCATGTTGAGACACTTAGTCTAATATACTCCTTGTCCAAAAATTCCTGTAAATGTAATTTTAATTCTTTCAGTTCTGGTAGACTCATTCGATAAGGTGCTTTTGAGATAAGGGTTGAACCGGGTAGTAGGTATATGGAGAATTCTATTTCCCTTCGAGGGGGTAGTTCAGGTATCTCATCCACAAACATGTCCCTAAAATCACGTAGGACAACAAAGTCTTCTAACTTTGGATTATCTCCCTTTTGTAACAAATTCATTACTTGGGTGGCATAAACTTGACATCCTTTCCTCATACATTTCTTGATTTGCATTGCCGAAACATGTCTGACTGATACAGGTTTTAGTATACCTTGGGTTGTTCTAGTAGTGTCAAAGTCATCTTTATATTTGAGTAACTTTGTATAACAATCTAGCACTGCTTTGTGTTGTTCCAACCAATCCATCCCGATAATCATATCGTAAGTTCCTAGTGGTAGGATGTTTAGATTTGTTCTTATATTTTGACCATCTAAGATGAACTCCAAATCAGAAATAAATTCGACTACTTTCCTTTTAGTTCTTATTCCTAGTTGTACCATCCATGACTTTTCATGCTTCTATTTCTTAAGTTTCTTTGACTCTACTACCTCAGGAGTAATATAACTTAACATAGCTCCAAGTTCAATTAAGACATAAATTCAAGAGTTATTGATTTTGCCTTTGATCTCTACCATAGAGGACTGGTGGTTGGCTTGCCAACCATCTATGGTTTCATTTATTTGAGGAAGGCTTCTTCCCACGTCTCCCACTGTTGAAGCTTCCTCTAAATTATGAACTACAATTCTGTTTGTTGAACTTAAACGTGGACAGTTCCTCTTTAGATGAGGTTCTCCACATTCCCAACACTTTAGTGGCTCACGGGAGCTGTCCCCAAACCTTTTTGTTCCCAAATTTACCGGTTTACCACCACCTTGTGTATTCAGATGATTGGAGTGAAAATCTTTTCTTGGAAATCTTTTTGCTGCATTCTGAAATGGAGTTGGCAGGTATCCCTTCTTCCACTGTTCATTTGATCTTGTTTCTTATCCTTCTAGGCTTTGGGAAGCTCCACTCACTGTTTGTACTGGTCATAGCACATTCATGCTTTCCTGAATACTTCACTCAAGGATTTCGGGTTGTCGAACTCAATTCTATCCCTGTAGGACTGCGGTAAACATCTTAAGAATTGTTGGATTTTTACCTTATCCTCCCAGATGTATGGTACGAACCTTAGCAGCTCCAGAAATTTATTTATAAGTTCCTTCATCGACATCTATCCAAGTTGTAGATCATAGAATTCTTTTGTTTTCCTTTCATAATAGCTTGTAGAAAGGTATTGTTTTTTGAAATACTTCTTAAAGTCACACCATTCCAACTGTTTCTCCTTCAAGCCCTTGGCCAATTTTAGGTCTTGCCACCAAATGTTGGCCTTCCCTTTCAGATTGTAGATGGTCATTCTGACCTTCATATTTCTGGAATAATTGTAGATATGAAAGTATTTTTTTATGTCTAACAACCATGCCTTAGCTTCTTCTCCTGTCCTGGATTCTCCATCAAAGGTGGCTAGTTTAATTTTTTTAAATTCTCCTTCAAGGTGGTCCACTTGTTTTCTTTTTTTGTCTGTTTTAGTTTTGTGTTTAGTTGAAGGTGTTCCTTCGGATGAACTGTCTCCTTTTTCTATTTCCAGCCTAGAGTTCGTGGAGGCCCTTTTGCTGACCTCTTCGTTGTGGTTATCGTCCTTTGGGATTTTCTTGGTCTCTATGTTGCGCAGCAAGACTTCATTTATATCTTGTTGTTCCTGTTGTGCCTTCTTCAATTTTTCATTGTCCACTTTGAAAACCTCTAGCTCAACGATAATATTCCTCGTTGTTTCCAGTACTTCCATAGAAGTAATTTTGTCACTATTCTTCCTTGGGTCTCCATGAGGTTCCTGTTCTCGATTTCCTTCCATCCTGATTTCTGCATCATTCCGAGCTACCATGATTAACACGAAACATAAAAGTATTATGTTTGTAACAAGGAAGTTTTTGTTAGTTTCGCATAAGTAAAATATATATGTCAAAGCATTAATGTGGCCCTATTCAAGGCCCAGTGTTGTAAACTCTGCTCTGATACCATATGTAATGTACCTCAAAATTGACATAAATTTTTATTTTTTTATTTATTTTTATTTTTTTTCTTTGGTACATTAATCTCCAACTTTTCGTTTATAAAATGGCAGAACAAGATATTAAAGTTTACCCTGATTATAGACTGGCATTCTATCTGTTATATGAGAAAATTACCATGTTAAACCAAAACATCATACTTTATATGATGGGTTGTCAAAGCTTACAATACCTTTTCCACACATATTTTTCTTTTATAAATCTTAATAATACTTATACCTATATTCACCTACATATGATGTTTACTAGGATTCGATTCCTAGTCTTCTTAAAACAAAGGATTCTTCATGTCGCGTGCAAGTTTATATCATTTCTTTGTCGTAATAGCATATCCAATATACTATGTAAATGTTGAGAGTTGCGACCTTGGTGTAACTCATATTAAGTCATGGTTAGCGGTATTAATTTGTCAAAGTCCGAGTCACTGAAACAGATTTCCCTTAAGGCTTAGTCATGGTCATAACACTTGTAGTCATCCAACTTAAGGTTTTAAATCAGACAAACCTCATGCACAAATCCTATGCAACTAGCTCATAGCTAAATGTCATTCCACCAATAGAGAAGAGGGAAGTTAAGCTAACTCAATGAGTTAGTTTTGTGACCGAACAGTTATAACGGGACAGACACGATATGAATGTCATTAATCTCGTATCTTGATTGGTAAGGGAGGGAAATGTATCTGTCAGAAAAGAATTAAGGCTCTGTGCCTGTGTTTAATAGGGTGTCCTGTACGCACCATTCTTGATGGATCTCCCACCTGAGCTTCCCTAATCCCAACATGCCAACTCGGTCCTAACACATGTCCAACATCCTTCGGCATTTACTCTAGCAATACCCCCTCACTTAGAGTCTAGGCAAGCTCTTTCCTTGTCATTGTGACTCCTCGAGGAAACAACCTTGGCTCTGTGGGTGGTTCTTTTTGTTGAGGGAAAACATGTACACTGGAGGTCATTTTTCATCCTTCCAATCGACCCGACCCATTCTCCTGGTAAGTTCTTTTTCCTATTATGCAACTTAAAACCAGAGGCATAGAGATCTGGTGTTTTCAAATCGGTGAAGGACTTTTACTTGCAGTTCTTATCGTGTATTTCCTTTTGGTATACCGAGAATTTCGGCACTCTGGATCCTCGCTCTCAAGGCTCAGAGACTTGCCAGTTTAGCCTCCTGGTAAAATAGTTTAGGGTTTTCGGAATGCCCGAGGTTACTCTACTTCACGTTCTTACTCAGTGGTTACAGGACGAGACCAGGGTCAAATACATGCAAGTTTTTGTGTTAAAAGGGGTTAGGGTACCATGTGTGTGACAACTCCTTCTCTCCCAACCTTTCCTTTGTGAAGGTTGATTCCTTCCATTCATCATTCTGTTTGGTCCCTTAGTTCATATTTTCAATGGAGCCCATAGCCATTACTTATTTGGTAAAGAAAATCCAATACTACTCAAGATATTCGCATCTAATTCCTGAAAAAAAATTCTGTATATATGTGTCTTTGAAAAATAGGGTTCTATGAGAAATTTATAAGGGCATTGCTTCTGTCGAATAAAATTCTCCAGTATCAGTTTTCTTGTATTGGTGACGCTAACTATTTCCAGGCGACCTCGTAGGGGTTCGATCCTGATACGCCCTATAATGACTGTTGTTCACATTACTTTATATGGTCTTGAATTTGGGGAGGGTTTCGATGTCCAACGTTGGGGTAAGATCTTGGTTCGAAACCTGTCTTCGTCACAACTCGATTTATACTTGTCTTGGTGTTAAGGAAGTCAATGTCGTCATTTACTATGTTTAAATTTGTTTCTTACTGTAACTGTACTTTTGTTCTATTATAATTTGTTCTCGTTCAAGGTACTGTTATAATCACTAATGGTGGGATTTGTTGATGTGAGGACCCATCAAAGACTTGTTGTGGGCTTCTCCCATGGCCCAGATAACCACTCAAGAGGCAAGTGACAAGGAAAGAAAAGGGCATGACCACCAATGCAGAAGTTAAGTATTCTCTGGTACATTCCATTAATAATAATTATCACTTCTGTTGGTGTTCTTTTGCTTCCTGTAAATAATTTACTGATTCTAAAAATTGATAACTCTTTCAGGCCTGTGTACACGCAAGGTCTTCGGAGCTTCCTCTTCATCTTTGATATAAAGGTATTTGAGTTCCTTTTTGTGTTAAATACTCATGAGACCCAACAAACAAGATTACAAATTTTGGTCTATGGGCGTTTGATAAAGGCACCATCTGTAATCTTAAGTTTAGGTTCGACAGTCATGAGTAATGATAATTCAAAGGTTTTCCTATGGGAATTACTTACCGTTTTAAATGAACATTGTAATGGCTATTGTATTAATCAAAACGTTTCACTGTTCGGAAGTATCCCAGATTGGCACTTGGTCATTAAGGCCGTCATTTCAGTTTTCCTTTAAATCTCTGTATTATTTGAATCTTACAGTTATAAACAGTTTTGGAAGGATTATCTATGATTTGAAGGACTGTTTTCTTAAAACGAATTTCTTTCTTTTACTCAGACATTCTGTATTACCTCAATGAGTCTATAATATTCCTATTTTTCTTTACTATTGAAAAAGATTTTAGGGTCGAGGTTTATCCGAGTCAAGTGTTAATATATGGCTTGTGGATGCTTACTTATTTATATATATATATATATATATATATATATATATATATATATATATATATATATATATATATGTATCTATATGTACAGACTTACAAATATACATATGCATATCTATCCTTTTGGTCGTTTTTACTGTGTAGGGTAATTCTATCTTGCTAGTAATAGTTTTCACTTTCACATTCAGGATTCTTATACTGAGGCTTGATAATACATGATGTCATTTTCTAATTCGCACTGTTGTAGAGGTTTATTTTCCATTCTAATGCATACAGTTTAGTTCCTGTAATAATACATAAGAATAGATGTGTAGATATGTTTTCCCTTGATTCTATTTACTTTCGGATCCATAGATATATAATTAAAATTCAAACTGAACTTTGTTTATAAATTCTTACAGAAAAAATAATGACTTACAAGGTATAAAGACTTACAAAAATACAACAACCCCGATTTGTCCTAAAAATACATAAAAAAAAAGAACAATTCTAGTATTCAATTAGACTTTGACTCAACCATAAACGTCGTTCAACATTAGATTTGTAAGGTATGCTATCAGACTCATACATCATTCATTTGGATAGATCTCTCCCGAGAGTATTAAATCCATACTGAATTTAATAGTCGCACTACAATTGTGACTGAATCATTCAACAGAAATGAGAAATAATTTGATTCAAATTCAATAAATACATCACATCAAATATAATATCATTCACGCAGAGAGGGATAGGAGGCATATATGAACTAGTTAGCGGAAAGGCAAAGGGAACAACGACGTTCCTCCCAACCATAGAATAGGGCAATCAAAATCACTTTCCCCAATTCACCCCCTAGCCTGAACATGAACCCATGAGGGAGAACTTGGAAACTCTTCCTCAACAATGTCCTTCAATTCCATCCCATTCCTCTTGCCTCACACTCATTCTGTAGTGTTCATAACATCAAGGGAAAAATCATTAGTCTCTTTCTCCCAGCATACTTGGTAGCGTCCTGCATCCTCACATATGCTATTTATCAATCCAAGTCTATTTTCCTAGGTCTTTTTCCCTCCCTTCGGGATTTTCACATCTTTCTAAATCCTTGATTTTCAGGGGCTGCTAGTGGCCAAATCCCTGATTTTCCGCTTGTAATAATCAGCCCATAGGTGGTTCCAACATGTTCCCCACTCATGGACTCATGGTCAACTGATTTTAACATGGTTGTTCCATTTGTCCTCCTGCAATCAATATAAAATATTATGTTTTCATACAAGTGTCATAGTCAACTAGTTAGTTGGGTCAAATCAAATCCCTGCCCAATAGTCATAATAATTAATTACAATTATTAAATTCGAAATTCGAAATGCCATAAATGGAAAAAATCTTCCAAATTCGAGTTTACTAAAAACAAAATAATTTCCCAATAAATTTAAATTTGAAAAATATTTTATTTTTAGGGATGTCATAGTCAACCAGATCTTAACGCAAGGCAATCAAGGTGGCTAGCCTTCTTGAGAGAATTTGATTTCGAAGTAAGACACATCAAGGGAAAGGAAAAAAAATGGAAGATTCCTTAAGTAGAAGAATTCATGGGTTGTTTGAAATAAGTATTAGTAGGGAAACAAGCGACATTAAGAAAAGGATAAAGTTTTCAAGTGGTAATGATGAAAAATACCTCAAAGAAGTGGAAAATTTACAAAGTAATGAAAAAAAATTAGACATAATAGATCTGATTTTGGACAAAAATGAACTTTTAATATTTAAAAATAAGTTTTACATACTAGATTTCGTTGAATTAAACTTAACAATTTTGGATGAAGTACACAAGAAGCCATATTCTGGTCATCTGGGATACAAGAAAATGGTAACAACATTGAGGAAGTTGTTTTATTGGCCTAACATGAAAGGTGAGACAACATAATACTTATCTAAGTGCTTATATTGTCAATAGGTGAAGGTTGAACACAAACACCTAGTCGGCAAGTTATAGCCTCTACCTATACCAGAATGGAAGTGGGAGACTATATCACTAGATTTTATCATAGGTTTGCCTAAAACTCAAAAACAAAATGATTCAATTATGGTATTAATTGATAAGCTTAGAAAGTCTACACATTTTATTCCTATGAAATCTACTTATAAAGCTATTAACATTGTTGAAATATTTTGAAGGAAATTTTTAGATTGCATTGTATTCCTAAAATGGTGATTTCGGATAGAGATGTCAATTTTACATCAATGTTTTGGAAATAATTGTTTGCATGGTTGAATACTAACTTGAATTTCAGCACAAGATACCATTCAAAAACAGATGGGAAAACTGAACGAATGAACCAGATTGTTGAAGATATGTTATGAATGTACATATGGATGAAACCAACTAAGTGGGAGGAATACCTACACTTAATGGAATTTTCGTACAATAATGGTTATCAGACATCGGCTAAGATGATCCCCTTCGAAGTATAGTACGACAGAAAGTGTACAACTCCGATTAGTTGGGATGACCCAGTTGACAGACTCATGATGGGACCAGAAATACTCCAGGAAATGGAGAAAATGGTAAGAAAGGTACAACAAAATTTAAAAGAGCCATGAGACAGATAGAAAAGCTACGCAGATTTGAAAAGAAGACATCAGGAACTTCAAGTTGGAGACCACGTTTATTTAAAATTCAAAGCAATCAGAAGTTCATTAAAGCCAGGAAATTGTTCAAAGTTGGCGCCCAGTTTTTGTGTCCCTTTCGAGATCTTAGCTCGAATTGGACCTGTGGCATATCAACTTGCACTTCCTGCCAATTTAAAAGTTCAAAATGTATTTCATGTTTCTTTTTAAAAAAAATATGTTCATGATCCTACTCACATTATTCATTGGAACATGGTGTAGGTGGAACTAGAAGGCAAGTTCCAAGAGGAACCTCTGGGCATTATGGATAGGAAAGAAACAATACTACGGAATAGAGCCATCACCTAGGTAAAGGTGCAATGGAATCACTTTAGTCCTGAGGATACCACTTGGGAATTGCAAGAAGATTTTCATAAATCTTATCCAACCCTGTTCCGAGAAAGGAATGAACACTGAGGACAGTGTTGTAATGAAGGGGGAGAGGATGTAATATTCCCAAAAATAATTAATTATTAAAGTTGTATGCACTTAGTAATTTTATTTCCATTTTTTGGAAAATTATTCCCATTTATGGTAATTCTGAATTCTGAATTTGATTACTTGTAATTAATTATTGTGACTGTTGGGATGAGATTTGAATTTCCCAACCAACTCTTTGACTATGACACATGTAAAAGACAAAAACGTTTTATATTTATTGTTGAAGGACAAATGGAACAACCAAGTTGAAATCAGCTGAATATGACTCCATGGGTGGGGAAAATACTTGAACTACCTCAGGGATGAATTTTACAAGTGGAAAATGAGGAATTTGGCCACTAGCAGCCCCTGAAAATCAGGTATTTGTAAAGATGCAGAAATTCCCAAAAGGGGCAAAGACCTAGGCACAAGATGCTTTTGATATAGAGCATATGGGAGGAGGCAGGACACTGCTTAGTATGCTAGAGAAAGGTTATCATTTTATGTTATGAACATTGTTTTGAGTGTGAGGAAAGGGGATTTATTATCTAAAAGAAGACTGTAGCAAATGAGGATCATTGGAATTCTCTCTTATGGACTCATGGTCAGGCTAGGGGGTGAACGAAACAAGTAGTTTGGATGTTCTGATTCTACGGTTGGGTGGAACTCTGTTGTTCCATTTGTGTTTCAGAATCAATTTTAGATATGTCCTTCTACCTGCTCTCTTGTTTGGTATTTTATTGTGTATTAAGATGATAGGGATGAGATGAATATGTGAAAAAATCTTATTCATGTGATGTACTCTCTGAACAAAAATAGAGAAGCAAATATAAGTTCGATGTTTTTTATATTAGGAATATTTTGGTATAAGTATGAATGTGGGTTTAGGTATAAGCATACATAAATATTTATTACAGATTGCTACAAGTCGAATAACCTTAAGTACAAATCTACAGTAAATGCATGTGTATGCTTTTATAGGTATCCACACACACACACACACACATATAGGTATGCATTTAATCTAAACAGAACATAACTATTGTTGTATTAATCATAACCTATACCATATATATATATATATATATATAGATAGATACTTAAGGAATATTAGATTTTACAAATTCCAAACGAAACTTGGAATGAATA
>ML778769.1:324011-334529 GCA_009831015.1 Picea engelmannii | reverse complement strand
ATATTTTCTTGTACAGATTTTCAAAGCTACATAAACATCTAATACTCATACACAAAAAGATTTTCAAAGCTACATAAACATCTAATACTCATACACAAAAAGATTTTCGACGCTTGGACCACATGAGATTTCAAGTAAACTTCCATTGATAAGACTATACCAAAGACATAGAAAATTACTGTCCTTTTTACATTACAACAAATCCATAAGAAACATTTGAGTCGGATATAATGCACGCTACATATTACAGAGGCTGGTAAACAATTAACATAACATTTCACATTCAGCAAAACACATGTTATCATAGTGGTAAATTGTGAAATTCATATACAACATAAGGTTTACCCTTTTGTCTATTCCATTAAGGGATTGAAAATACAAGTAACCCATCTATCTTTGGAATCTCGGTTCAAAGGGTTATCATAAGTACCCTAAGGTGGAACCCTGTACCACTAAATAAAGTAGAACCTGAGAAGTAAATTCAGATGCCGAGATCTGGAACTCGAATACCTTTTGAGTGAGGAGATCACGTATATCCTTTCCCTCAAATACAATTAAGTCCTGCAAGAGGGAATCAAAGTATTAGTAAAACAGTGTTAAGGGATAATCAAGAAGCATAAATATTGAAGATTTAATTACATGAACAATACTTAGCTTGAGAATTAGCGTGAGTGCATTTCGCATTGGTGTCGTTGAGAAAACTGTCCATAGGTCCGAAGGGGAGGAATGGACCCAAAAATTTATGATGGATACCCTCACAAGTGAACAGGGGAACCATCTTTAGTTTTGTAACCGAAATATGAAACTGCATACTCCAAAATGAAATCAGTCAAAATTAAACATTGTTAAACCCTCTTAATATTTTCATAAACAGATTATTGGAAGCATACAAAACATAATCGTATGCCCCATAGAGGCATATATATCCATTTTTGGAGTACATATAAGGTTTCAAGAAATTGTTCCATAGTTATCAAAGTTATGAATTACTATAAAAAAACTTAGACAAGAATACAAGCACGAAACTGAACTTAAAATACGCATTTTCGAACCACTGTGATCCTTCATTTTCTGTCAAGATACTCTGTCCATTAGAAAATAATTCGATGGGAACCAGGATAATACATTTACTATTTCCCTCACGTGGAAGCAATACGGACAGAACAAGCTTAAACTCATATTACAAGATTAGATTACTTAGGGTAAATGCTATGCTTGAAGTATAAGCTCTGGTGAAATTTATTACTTACATCGAGGGGAGTCATTTGACCTTGAAAAAATTCTATGAGGAATGAATAGAAAAGTATTACAAGCCAGTAATAAACTTTACACAGTAGCAAGAAACCCTATCGCACCACAGGAAATGGTTACGACTTTACAGGGTTTAATTCAAGGACACAATAATTTGTAGTGAGTCCTCAGAAGTGGATTCTCATATTTAAGAACCAATGATTAGGGGATTCACACCTTCAGTGCCTCTTTACAAAATTAATACACATATAACATCATACCCAGGAAATAATGATATGTAAATTTTATACATGCAAAATACCATAAACGAATTAAGATTCACTATGGGAAAAACCAGAGGAAGATTTACAATGGAATGGGTATGATGGGAATAACTCACAAAATACAAGTAAAAATGATAAGAGAAATATTGAGTCCATGGAATAACTCTTGGATGAAAAACTCTTAATATTACTACAAGAATTTTCTTGAATCTAGAGGTTAAACCACCTTGGTAAACTACATACATATCCCCAACAAAGATCATGAGTGGAGGGTGGTTACATTCATAGGAAAATCTAGTATCGTGACCCTCCATGAGTTGGGTTACATATATACAACACACAGAGTGGGGATGGAAAACATATTTATAAAAACAAATGATAGCAAAAAGAAGAAACCCAACCAACAGTACAGAGATATTCAAATACAACTAACCTTTCAAACTACCTACTTACAAGATAGCATAATCGATCAAGTAGTTGTCAACTTACCTGGTAGAGGAGGATACCAAATGGTCGTGCACCCATATCCTAGCCTTATGCAGAGCAGGAACCCTCCTTGTCGCTGGATTTTACGTGAAGAGAAACATTACAGAGGTTAAATGTTGGATGGTGTTACGAAATGCATAAGAGCCAAAGGAAAAACGAGACATTAGTTACCTAGGAGCCTCTCTTATCACAAAGTAATGGCGAAGGGATTCTTTGGGTACACTAGCCATGTGAATAAATGTGCATGGTGTATCCACATTGGTCATGATAACCTAGAACCAGTACAGTGCAAAAGTCTCATAACTTTCAACCAGAGAATTCAATGTTATTTACGGACCTGTATTAATTGCACAACTAACCAAGCCCATAACACGGTGAGTGCTAATCCTTGTCATTAAATCAAGAGTTTTTCATGCTGGACAATAAGTATTACAGTTATGAATTGTCATGCCATATGTGATTCCAAACCTTAGCGTTACACATTGTTATTTGATCAACCGTATCTTTTTACAACTGGCGTATGATAAATCTCACTAACTACTATGTTAAAAGACTTACCGAAAAAATGGTAACTGTTAGAGTGCGCTTACAGCTAGGGTATAGTTGTTACAAGGAGACCCATATAGACATATGTGAATAAGGTTAAACAATTCAGATAAGACATACGATCATTCATTCATATAAACTCAAAAAAATGATATATGTTTCCTTGTATGACAATAGATAGAGGAACTATATGGTAATGGTTTTTATATCTAACATCATCAATTAAACAATTCTTGGTACATAGAATTATAAGGTTATAATAATGAAAAGGAGATTTGAATGTATGGGATCGTTATAATAAAGTTTGAAGTACTCCATTTAGATATGAGGTAGATAGTACTAAGACTTGTTTACAAGTGGATATTTAGTGAAACACTTTTTTGGATCCCTTGATAAAGGTAGAAACCGTGTAGGCTAGAGTTACTATAGACTTTATGGACATGACCAGATCACAGTTTCATGAAGAGGCTAAACCTTACCATGTTATGACAAGTGTTATCACATGTCTTGAATGATTTGTAATAAGCATGACTTCATGGAAAGGTTAACCACCTTCTTTTAGTCACTTGTAAATACGAATAAGAATACGTCGTATTATGATAGTGAGGACTATAGTTGTAAACCAATCAAGTATAACAGAGTAAAGAAGTTTTAATGCACCTAATAAAAAAAAAATTATTTGGTAAATTTGGGGTACATTATAGTATGTGTTATATAAAATACTGAATCTCTAATTGTATATGGGCCATCACATATATAAAATGTAATTTATCATCAAAGGGGGAACTATTATTTGATTTATCTTGATTCTATGGTACCTGTACAAATATTGATATGGTATTATGCATGTACATTTATGTATATAAATACATCTATATGGATATATAGAAATGCACACAGTTATCTTCTATTTAAGCACATATTCACTTGTAATTTTTTCAGAACACAACCAACAGTTCTAACATTCTTTATGCCTAGTCCAACATATGCATATATTACTATCTATGCATATATACATAATTGATCTTCATTAACAATTAAAATTTCACAATAGCTTTCTTATCTTTACTTAGTGAATATAATCAACCTGTAAGGAATTTATCCTATAACCATTTCATTCTGTCAACTATTAATTAACAAAAAATTCAACAAGGAAACAAGTAGATGTAGATATCTGAATAAGGTGCTGGAACACAAATGGAACAACCAAGTTCCACCCAACCGTAGAAAAGAACAACCAAAATACTGTCTCCGTTCACCCCTTATCCTGACCATGAGTCCATAAGGGAAAATTCCAATGATCCTCATTTGCTACAGTCCTCCTTTCAGATCATAAAAATCCCCTTGCCTCACACCAAACAATGTTCATAACAGCAAGTGATATCCTTTCTCCAACATACTAAGCAGTGTCCTGCCTCCTCCCATATGTTGTAAATCACGAGCATCTTGTGCCTAGGTCTTTTTCCCTCTTTGGGAATTTTCGAAGATTTACAAATACCTGATTTTTAGGGGTTGCTAGTGGAAAAATTTCTCATTTTCCACTTGTAAAATTCATCCCTGAGGTAACTCAAGTCTTTTCCCCACTCATGGAATCATGGTCAGTTGTTTTCAACTCGACTATTCCATTTTTCCTTCAACAATTAATATATAAAACGACTTGTCTTTTACATGTGTCACAGTCAAAGAGTTGGTTGGGAAAATCAAATATTTGCCCAACAGTCACAAATAATTAATTACAAATAATCAAATTACAAATTCGTATTTTCCATAAATGGAAATAATTTTTTGAATACGAATTTGCCAAAAATAGAAATTATTTCCTAAGTGCATACAGACTTTAATAATTAATTATTTTTGGGGATATTACATAACTTGTACATAATTCCCCGCACTCAATATTTAACATCAGATTCTGAAATTCATACATAGGAAACTGCAACCCATAATAGTTCCAATGCAATTGGTCTCACTTCATTTGGTTTCTCTATGAAGACGTTATGACTGTTTTACTTGGAACACTTGTTTATGAATAGCTTCAGGACTAGTCAAAAACCTTATCTTCCATAGAGTGTATCTCCAAAATTATAGTGAATGAAAAAATGAATTTTTTACCATAGGTACCTAGATATGTCTTCTCAATAGCCTCCAAATTTCACCATCTAAATCATTCTAGAAACAAAGTTATAGTGAAAATGGTAAGATGACCTGTAAATAACATACCTTAGAACACATCACCCAGAGACTTCATCCTCCCTTGAAATTTGACCTTCTTTACTTCAGATTTCCTCTGAAATTCGAATTATATCTCTTTGTTCATTAAAAAACTTGTTTGTGTAAAATGAATGTATAATGATATGTATTTATACCCTTTATGTCACTTCCTTTTAACATTAGGGTCGACTTGTAGTTTTTGCTTCAATTTACATTGTCATATTCAAAAATTCATTTCTCCTCAATCATGAGTATCCACGTGATGTGCCACATACAACCGGAAGTGGCATGAATTATACTATCCATCCATGGGTGTTTTATCTGGATATTTAATTTCCTTCATGTCTATGTACTTCGATCAACTATAGGATCCAAAATTCAATGGATAGGGATGATATCAATGACTACAACCAATGACTAGGGTTGACATCAATGAAAACAACCAATCTTCCAACAAGCACTACCCTAGAAATATAAGAGCTAGACTGAATGTGTACCAATTGAATGGTAAGGACTCCATATGGTGGCAAAAGACCATAACAATGAACAAATTTAGAAGTAGTGAACTAACATGGAAGATATTTAAAAAAAAAATTCTAAAATAAATATTTAACAAAAAGGTATTATGATGTAAAAGATAAGGAATTTCATGACCTTAAACTTGGATAAATGACGATAGAATATTTTGTTACAAAGTTTGTGAACCTCATGAGATACATACCTTACCTTAGAGTGGAAAAGGAAAAGGTCCAATGGTTTATGAGCTTCCTTCCTCAAGAATACAAGGATAAAAATGAGTTTGTTAACCTTAATATACTAGATTAAATAATAATACACGCTAAGATATGTTATACTCAGTTTAAACAAAAATCTGAAAACCTGAAGACATGGAATAATAGGAACAAATATAACAAATTTTATTCTAGAAAGAAATAGTTTAAGCATCCATGACATCAATCATTTAGTGCATCGATTAAATGGAATAGGTTTAGTGGTCAACATCAAAGTGTATCAATTCAAAATAGTAGTCGTCTCGAAGATTCAGTTAAAAAACCAGTGAGACTACCATTACAATGTTGGGGTTGTAAAGAGGCTCATATGTATAAATATTACCCTTCAAATATAAATATAAATAAGATGGTGCATAACATTGAGGAAGAAATGGCATCTAATGACATGGAAAGATGCACCTATAATATTAACGCAGCATTGGAGAATCAACAGGCTAATCATAAATCTACCATGGTAGAAATTGAAGGTATGATATTTATAAAAAATCTATGTCTATTTTAATTGAGCCTGGTGCAAGTTTAAGTTTTGATTCTTCTACTATAGTGGAATATTGTAAACTGAATAAAGTAAAACATAAGAAATCTTGGCTAGTACAGTTAGCCACTAGTACAAAACAAAAGGTTGTAGAGTTGGTCAAAGAGTGCATATTAACTATGGATGGGATGGAAAATAAAGTAGACTTGAATGTATTACCTTTGGAATGCTATGGTTTACTCATAGGCATGGACTAGATTGAAAATCATGTGATTGTTGTGAACTGTAAAAAAAAATTGACTCTTTAGATGAACTTGGACAAGGAAAAACCATTAATGGAATACATCATGGTGTGTCGGTAAGGAATATTTATGCTTTATAGTTGAAAATAAATGAAAGAAATGGTTGTCAAATTTATGTTGTACACATATAAATTTTAACCAAGACAAAGTGGTTGACAATCTCTTGATTGATGATCCTATATTGCATGAATTTTAGCATATATTTCTAGAATAAAATCTAGGACTACCTCCTAGGAGAGACATATAATTTACAACTGATCTAGTTTATGTATCTACGTCGGTGTCTAAAGAACCTTAATTAATGAGTGTCCATGAATTGACTGAACTTAAAATGTAGCTTCAAGAGTTGTTAGATAAATAGTACATTATAACAAGTGTGTCTCCATGGGGAGCACTAGTATTTTTTGTAAAAAAGAAGGATAGAAATTTTAGGATATGTATCGACTACCGACAACTAAACAAAATGATAATCAAGAATAAGAATCCTTTACCCCATATTTATGATCTACTCCATGAGGTTGAGGAGGAAAAAATAGTTTCAAAAATAGATCTAAGGTTAGTATACAATCATGTTAGGATTAAATATGAATACATTCATAAGACTTCTTTTAGAACCAAGCACGAACATTATGAGTTCATAGTGGTACCCTTTAGTATAACTAATGCACCTACAACATTTATGTGTACAATGGATAGTATGTTGACAAAATATTTGGAGAAGTTTTCAATTATATTCATAGATGACATTTTGATCTATTCCAAGACCAGAGAAGAGCACGAATAACACCTAAGATCGATTCTACAAACATTTAGAGAACATCACTTCTATGCAAAATTTAGTAAATGTGAATTCTATAAAAATAAAGTACAATACTTAGAACATGTGATTTAAAAAGAAGGGATTTCAGTTGAACTTGAAAAGGTCAAAGCTATTGTAGACCGGATGGTAGCCAGAGATGTCTCATATGTTAGGTCCTTTATGGGTATTATAGGATATTATCGAAGGTTTATTGAAGGGTTTTCAAAATTTTCTTATACAATCACTTCTTTACAGAAAAAGGGGATTAGATTTAAGTGGATTGGTTTAAGTGTTAGGAAAGTTTTGAGAAAATAAAATAACTTTTAATCATCTTACCTATCTTAAGAGTAGAATATCCATGTAATGACTTTCTAGTATGTACAGATGCATCAAAGGAAGGACTAGGGGGACTGTTGATGCAGGATGGTTATGTATTGAATATGAATCAACGAAGCTTAAGTCTTAAGAAGAAAATTATGCACCGCATGATCTATAATTTAATGTTATTGTACATAGTCTAAAAATGTGGTGATAATCTATTAGGAAAGAATTTTTTATTGAAAATAGACAATGTTAGCCTCAAGCACTTTTTCGATCAAAAACACTTAAATTCCAAACAAGTTGGAATCTTGGATTTCCTAGGAGAGTTTGATTTTGATATATAACACATTAAAGGGAAGGAAAACAACATAGTAGATGCACTTAGTGGGAAGTTAAATGTAATTTTCAGTATCAATATTCAGTTTGATTTGAAACAAAAAATTGAAAAAAGAACAGGAAAAGATGAGGAATACAGAAAAATTCGTGAATATTGTCAAAATAGTCATTTAACTAATAAAGAGCCAAAGTTTAGCTGCAATGAGGAGTATTTAGTCTTGTATGAGAACAAAATTTATGTGTGAAACAATACAAAACTGATAAATTTAATATTTGAAAAAGTGCACAAGAAACCATATTCATGTAATCCTGGTTATCAGAAGACAATAAAAAATTTAAAGAAACAATATTTATGGCCTATACTAAAAATAAAAGTAGTTGAATATATTAGTATGTGTCTAGAGTTCCAACAAGTTAAGGCTAAGCCCCATCACCTGAATGGATTATTGCAACCTATACCCATTCCAAAATGGAAGTGGGAAGTAATCAATATGGATTTCATCACTCGATTACCTGTAACTAAGAAACATAATGATTCTATAATGGTTGTTATTGACAAACTTATAAAAGAAACACAATTTATCCTGATAAAATCTACTTACAAGGATATACATATTGCAGAGATTTTTATGAAGCAAATTTTCAAGATGCATGCTTTACCTAAAAAAATATTTTTTTATAGAGATACAGAGTTCACTTCCAATTTTTGGAATACCTTGTTCAGTGGTGAGATACACAAATGAGTTTTACCATCAATTATCGTCCTCATATTGACATTTAGAATGAAAGGAATAACCACATTGTCGAGGATATGTTGAAAATATATGTTATGAATTACCCAATAAAATGAGATGATTACCTTCATCTGGTTGAACTTGCATACAACAATGGTTATAAGTTATCTTTAAAGATGTGTCCTTTAGAAGTTGTATATGGAAGAAGGTGTAGGACACCTGTGAGTTGGGAAAATATCATTGATAGGATCATTTTGGGGCTAGACATGTTAAAAGATATGGAAATGATAGTCCAGAAAGAAAAGCATAATTTGAAAAGTGCACAGAATAGGAAAAAAAGTTATGTAGATCTAAAGAGGACACACATAGAGTTTAATGTTGGAGATCATGTATACATAAAAGTGAAACCAATAAATAGTTATTTCAAACTTGAAAAAAACTTTAAGTTATCACCATAATATTTTGGTCCTTTTGAAGTGCTTGCTAGAGTAGGACCAATATCCTACTAGCTTGCACTTCCAGCCAAACTAAATGTACATAATGTATTTCACATTTCATTGTTAAAGAAATATGTGCATGATATAACTCAAATTGTGAATTAGAATTTGATCGAGGTGGAACCAGAAGGTGAGTTATAAGTGGAATCACTACACATTCTTGGAAGGAAACTATGTTGCAGAACATGGTCATTTCCTAGGTTAATGTGAAATGGGGGAACTTTAGCCCTGAGGAGGACACTTGGGAAATGGAGGAATATATGAGGAAATATTATCCATTTATATTCCAAAGATGAGATGCTCAGATGGAACACCAAGAAAGGTTTTCAATTCAAGGGGAGAAGGATGTAATATCCCTCCATTTTAAATAGTTGAATAATTTTGAATAATGGTAATTGTTGGATTATTATGTTGAGATAACATTATGTCATGATAAACATTTGATAATGAGATACTTTTGTGTAAATATTATTTTAATTTTATTTTCAATTACTTGAGACAAATTGATGAGAGAACTGAGCTATAACAAGAGAAATTATTTATTCTATGGGAAAAGTGAAAAAGGGATAAAAATCATCAGAGTAAATGTTAATTTTGTCCATGAGGAAACGTGTAAACCTACTCCCAAGAATGTGGGATGTGAGGGAAAAAGCTAGAAACAATTTAGGCCAAGACTCCCAAGAGTTATGGATGAGGCTAACCTGAAAAAGAAAGACATAGGCATTATATTCTCTTCTTGGTGAGGAAAAAGGAAAGGGAAGTATGGTGTAGGAAGGACATTGTTGATTACCTGAGTACATTTGAACTTGATGGTTCTAAGAAACGGTCAAGTTTTGGTATTTACCTAGAGAAGGTTATTGACATTTTCTTTTTTTTTGTAAATTAGGTAGTACCTTTCTATTTTCTATTTATATATGCAGAACAGGCTACATTTAAATATTTTTAATTTGGCCTCAACCTGCCCGTAGGAAACCAGGTCTGTTAGTTGTCTAAGTGCTTTGAAGGCTTGCCAAAATTGAAATTGTCTTTTTATCCTATATAATGCATTAACTAGTTGTCCTATTGCTGCACCATGTTCAAGCTGCTGATATATAGCGCAAGTGAGAACTACATCTTTTGATATAACTTGACAGTGGATCATGATTGGGGTTGAAGATCTTTGTTGACAATGAGTTGAAGTGTGTGTAACTCCACATCCCAGATTGCTTGGCGTGGACAAGCATCAATGGAACGCTCTGTATTCTAACATCCCCAAGTGGCCAAGAAATCTGCTGCCGCATTGCCTTTTCTTTTGATGTGGCTAGGGAGTAAATACAGAACCTTCTTCAACAATTGACTTACCTCTTCTATAAGAGCGGTTGTTCTCCAACTTTTGGTGATTTTCTCCCAAGGGGTACCTTGTTGCATCTTCTGAAGAACTCCAGTTACCATGGCTGAATCCCCTTCCACTATAATTCTGTGATAGTGTTCTCTGATAGCTATAATGAGGCCCTGCTTGACCGCCAT